>OU015493.1:3535219-3595219 GCA_907164885.2 Dolomedes plantarius
ATATATATATATATATATATATATATATATATATATTTTCTACATCAATTGTATATATTGATCGTCGAATTTATTATAAATATATACATATATTTAATTTTTTGGCATTAATTGCATAGATTGACCGTTGTATTTAATTTGAATGCACTCCGTAGCGAAGTGCGGGTTTTCAGCTAGTCATAATATAAGACCCATCCCAAAAGTATGCCCCAGTTAAGATTGTCAGCCAGACACCACAAGGGTCGAAGTCCGACTTGGGTAGGTGCCACCACTGATCATGCATCCCCAAAGGAGGACATCAGGGGGCTCGTACGTTCTCCCACTCTCTCTGATCTCATAAGACTTTCTGGTCCACTGATTGAACGCACCCCTTTCCGGCCTAGAAGGTATTGAACGGCATTTTTTGGAAAGAAAAGATACCACCTTTGTGCTCGAGAAATAAACAGGAAAACCAACGTAAATGAAGCACAAATAGCAATAAGATGCAATTATTTTGCATATGGCCGTTTCGAAGCGACAAAGGAGCTTCTTCATCACTGCTACGAACTCAGTGGCAGCTCACAAAAGCCGAAGACTAAGCGAATAGACCAGTGCACACGCACTTAAATAACCCGTGCGTGCTGAGTGCCGAAGCAACGGAGAGACCGAAATGGGGTAAGAAGCGCCATCTAGTGGCAAAAAGAGGTGGAAAAATTTGTTAGAATTCGAACAGAGAACCAACGGTGTCGAAAGTCAACGTACTACCACTAGGCTACCTCGGGCCTTTGCAGTCCCAGAAATAAACGAGAGATAGATTTGTCTCGTGTTAGCAAAGTCTAAGATTTGCTTTCGCTATTTCATTCCTTATGACTTTGTGTTAGGAGTAAGCATGCCCGAAACATCAAAATGACAATTAAAACTAAGTCCTACTGGATTAGTGAGTGTAATGCCCGTCAGGTAAGAGAAAAACCCAAGAATTCAGAAGGAAAATAACTTCGGATCATATTACTGAAACTTTAAATACTAAAAGGTGTAGGATGGTAAAGCAAATGGTTCTGACAGAAAATTTTAGTCACTAATATACAATTAAATAGTTTAAAACATTACTGTGTGAACGGATAAGTTGGTATATAATTTTACTCGAAACCAAGTGTGCACGTTTGTGTTTGAAAGGCATACGTTCATTGAGGAGTTTTAAAGAACAAGAAGTTATGTTTAAAAAAAGAAAGAATTTGGCAAAAAAACATCTAATAAGGTGTTAGATGTTCGATGCAACATTAAGTATATGTTGTTCATTTTACTGGATGAAAAATTTAATTTCTACTTAAGTCTGCTTGGTTGGTCTGTTCAATTTGCTCAGTTCAGTGATAACCTGCGGAGAAAATTTATGCTATGATTTTCAACTTGGATTGAAATATTTTTTATTTTAATTGTACTTTGTTATAGGGAAAGAAAATTTTATTTTGCCGTCTTATCCAATCTTTAAAAAAAGCTGAAATAATTTTGCATGATTCAGAGAAAAAAAATGGGGTACTTGGTGTTTTAGACGCAGATCATTCCCTTGGATGGACGAACCTGCCCCAAAATTATATAAATTAAATTGTAAATGAAATTCAAGAAAGCGAACAGGACAAAAGAATTAAAAATTTAGAGCAATATTGAGTAGGCTGGATAGAAAGGAATTCCTAATGCGGAATTTCTGCAATTTTTTAATGGTGACTGAAAAAGTGCAACCTACTTCAGAATCTGTCACGAATGGTGGTACAAAATTGAGAGCTCACGATGACAAAATGCCTAGAGTCACATCGTGAATCAAAAATACACTGCTGGCCACCCCAATTGCAACACCAAGAAAGACAGGAGATATCACAACAAAATTTATTTTGTAGATAACATGTTGACCAAGTATCAAATGATTAAATTTATAGACTTCTGTGAAGTGTGGTTCCTGCCAAAATCAGTAGCCAGAGTAGCCGCCATTGTTGGAGATCACCGCTGCCACACGACACGGCATTGATTCAAAGAGACTTTGGATGAGTTCTTGGGGTACAGCAGACCAAGCAGCTTCCACACCTTGCCAAAGTTGATCTGCTGTGGCTGCTGGGGATGTAATCTGGGTCAATCGTAGAGCAACCATGGACCCCATGTTTTCTATCGTCGAAAGATCCGGAGAGCGAGGCGGATAGGGAAGCAATTCAAAATGGGGATTAACGAAGAACCGTTGGACAATGCGTGCCACGTGTGGTCGCGCATTATCCTGTTGAAATATGGCTGTGGGCAAGCCCTGAAGGTAAGGAAGGACAACTGGCTCCATCACCACGGAGATGTAGCGCTGGCTGTTTAAAGTACCGGCAATGCGTACTAGAGGTGTATGAGAGTGATATCCAATACCGCCCCATACCATAATTCCCGGTGCAGGACCAGTGTGGCGGTGCATAACGCAGCTGTTCAGCATCCTCTCTTCACGGTGTCTCCAGACTCGAATGCGACCATCGTGGTGTTGCAGACAGAAGCGTGACTCGTCAGTAAAGGCAATTTCATTCCATTCTGCCGTCCACATCCTTCTGTCATCGCACCATTGGCGGCGGAGACGTCTGTGGTTCTGCGTCAAGGGTAGACAAAGCAATGTACGTCTTGCGGACAGACCACTCTGCTGTAAACGGCGTCGAATGGTACGCGCAGACACTGGATGATGTGTTACGGACTGCATGTGCTGTGCTATGGTTCGTGATGTGACTGAGCGATCCGTCACTGCCAAGCACACAATTTGCCTGTCATCACGTGAAGTGGTGCGCTGAAGTAGATGCGATCGAACACGCCGGTCCGTCGTACCCTCCTGCATCCAACGATCACATATCCGCATTACAGTTGTTTGGTTTCGTCCAACACGACTGCCGATTTCCCTGAAAGATAATCCACAATCTCGGTAGGCCACTATCCTTCCTCTGTGGAACTCGGATACTTGATCAAAAGATGATCGCTGTTTTCGACGAGGCATAATTGATCGTTTTTTTGAAAAAACCACTTGAAAAACACAATTGCCGAACTTGAAATCGTCGAAATCTCCAAGCCTTAAATAGCGCTGTGAAGTGGCGCCACAGGCGCGTGTGATGTGCGTCTGCGCTGAAATTCTAATCATTTGCATATCTCACCTCCGCTAATGCATGTTGTAAATTTCATGTTATTTGCATGTTTCCTTCAGGGTGTTGCATTTACAGTGGCCAGCAGTGTATATATCCCTAACGTACAGGTAGTCCGGTACCAAGATATTTTTTTAAGGATGGCCGCTAAGGTACTTATTTTAGGGTTTGCAAATCATCTGTTTGGTGACGGACAGTTGTTCCGGGTCACCAGTTTGGGGACGTACTACTGGTACTACGGTCTGGTGTTGAATAGTATATCATAAACCTCTGGCATTGCTAACATACAAACTTAAAATTTTATTTAAAGCAAACGATAAACAAAGCATTAAAAGAATGAAATCTAGCTGTTGCTACCAAAATACAATTAAGTTAACTAGGTTTCATGTATCTGAAAAATCTTAAATCGGGTACTGCGGTCTGGCATGGTTGTTTTATAGTAAAATACAGACGTGCGCATCAAAGGACGGGTGTATACTGCTAGAACGAATCAAACCAATTCGTAAATCAAAATTTAACAACAGTCAATCGCAAATCGCAAATTGTGATGCACGGCAGATATTGAGGGCCCCACAACCGAAATGGTCTGATGTACAGATAAATCGCTTGTCAAGATGATCAACGCAACAGGTCTTGAAGGATCTCGAACGTGAATAAACTGAAATGTTTAAGGGGACACACTACCTTTGACTACTGGGAAATGACCCTAAACATGATCAAATTCGAGCTACTGAAACTCCAATAATATTAATATATATGTATATAATTTTTTTGTTTTATATCAAAATTACAAGTCTTCAGTTATATTTTATATAAAAATAGAACTTGTAAAGCCATAAATAATTTTTAGATTTAATTTTTAAATGTACACATTACTAAAAAGGGAAAAAATCATTGGATGTTTCGCGCATCATAAAATTAAGAAATATGCATACAGAAACAATTTTTTGGTCAAATTAAATTAATATTACACTCAAGTTTAATGTAAAATCAAAAAACATACAAAAAATATAGTTTAAATTGAAACATTTACATAAAATTTTGAAAAATTTAAAATTTAGCAATTTTTAAAGCATTTTCAAGTGTAAAAATTTTTTTTACAATTTTTTTTTTACTTTTCTGGTTTTAGAGTGTAAAGAAGCTTATAATACAAATCTGATAAAATTTTGTGTGTCTAGCACACATAATTTGGGAGTAACAGTGCGAGCAATCCATAAATTCACATATTTGAGAAAACTGAAGATAAAGTTGGAATAACATGGCTATGGCAACAGAGTGAGCTTTACATAAACTCTCATAACTCGAGAAATGATGCAAATTTATTTATGCGGTTTTTTGCATATTGTTCAGAAATGTCCCAAATATCAGAATACAGCAAAAACCAAAAATCAATTTTTTGAAGTTTTAAAGGTTGTGAGCCCCCCTTAATAAAATCACCCCAAATGGGCTGTTTAATATCAAAATCAGCTTATATTGGCTTCCGTGGGGTCTAGCCGGAATCTGAAATGGAAGTTATCCGTCTCCGTTTTCTAAACAAAAAAAGCTCGGTGGCCAGATATGTAGTCTGTTTAAATCGTTAAGCACTTCTATGTTCCGATAATCGAAAGCTCCTTCACGAAATTATTCCAAACTGTCCGCACACGAATTTCTATAGAATTCCCCTGCCTAGTGTGTCTGAAAATCTAATTAGATATTTTTCACCTGTCGCCGTTGATCCGAGTGGATTATTTCAAAAAGTCGGAGTCAATCCCGGGAAATTATCGATTATTTCGCTCGCCTCTCCCTTCGTACAGGTGGGTGTTGAGAATATTGCGTTCGCTAAAGAACCACGTTTAAAACATCAGTTCGGATGCAAATTTCCGAACTTTTTTCCAATCCTGCTTTTTAATGAATGCGAATTTCTGTTTCTAAATCTTCTTCTATTTTTTTCTGTGCGATTATAAGAAATGAAATTAAAGCGATTAAAAGAAGAACAGAAACTGTCTATTTCAACTCATGTGAAAATTTTAATTGTGTTTTCTGCAGAACTTGTTTTCCTTCTAAATTGACTGTTGTGATACCTCGAAATTTAATAATAATATGTGTAGAAAATTTTACGCGTATATTTTTAATAATGCTTAGAGTGTAATAAACAACAGATTTGGTTCTAAGTATACTGATTGTAGATTTGTACTTGTATTTGTTAATATTTTTACGATTAAATATTAATAAATGCATATAATTATTGCTAAATGCAGATTATTAATGAATAAAGATAAATATTAATATTTATATGATCTGTATTTGTTAATATTTATATAATTATTTATTTCATTAATACAGTGGAATCTCGATTTATCGTTTTTCAAGGGACCGATTTAAATGAACGATAAATGCGGAAACATAACAAAGCAATATGATCGTTGGGAGAGGATAAAATTAACGGTACATACAGAAAAACGATGGATCCGAAAACGATCGATCGACATTCCACTGTATTCAATTTATTTTTAAAAATAATCCAATTTCATCAATATCCATTCTTTTATTACTAAACAATACATTAATATTTATCAATAAATTTATATATGTCCACGGACGATTATATATATATATATAATCGTCCACGGGGAGTTGCAGTGCTCGCAAAGCTGGACAAGTGACTCTACCAGTGACTTCTTTGAATTTTTATTTTGCTGCTAAAAAAAATCCGACTACAGCCCTTTCTTGCAAACTGCGCTTCTTTATCATAATTTCTTCCTTTTTCAGGAATTTTTAAAGTTTTTACGAAATTTTGGGTCACCCGGTATATTGATATTTATTTTTATGGACTTATAAATTTATATATATTTATGGATTATATATTTATATATAATCTTATATGAAGAATATTTATTATTCATATATTTATATATATGCCCATATTGTAATATCTATATGTTAAAATTTTATTCATTTTCATTAATAATCCATCTTTTATTAATAATTCATATATTAATAATTATTCATATATTTATATATGGATATAATATATAATCCATATATTAATTTATAATATGTCCATATATTAATATGGACTAAGAAATGACTGAAATTTTAAATTTAATTGCATATAATTATCCGTATTTCTTTAGATCTCAAAATATCCATTAGTTTTTAGTTAACGACACATTGATAAAAAGAATTTAATGAAATTATTGTTAGATAAATATTTATTTTTATGGACTTATATATTTATATATAATCGTATATATATATATATATATATATATATATATATATATATATATATATATATATATATATATATATATATATATATATATATATTTACAAGAAGAACCATTGATATGAAAATTTCGTAAGAAATTGCATGATGGTAGTCTTTTGTAAATTATTTTCCTATTTTGGTGCCCAGTTCCCTAGAGAAATAGGACAGAAATGGTCATAATTGAACATTTGGGGAAAAAAATAATGACCCCCAACGTAGTCAGATACCAGGCTATCCCGGGAATTTTCGTGTCATCATCTTCATACGTTTCCATCTTACTTAATACAAGCATTTTAGACATAAATGATAAATGTTCAAAGTAGAATATATGGACATATATTGATATATATATATAATATTTTAAATATTTTGCCCTACATTCTAGCATTTAAACTCCCTTTCCTAAAGCCAATCCCCAGTAATATTAATTTAGCGCTTAAAACCCTTAGTCACAGAACTTCCCATAAATAGAATGCCTTTGCATTTCTACACGTGTATAGAATTCAAGAATGGGTTAGCATCGCGAGACCCTAAATCTGCTGACCCTGCAAAAAATAGCCACATTTTTTGTTTCGTCCTCTAGCGTTTAATGATGAAAGGTGATATTATTCCGAACCGTTATTCTGAAATACAGCGTGTGTTCACATATTTTTTAGACGATGTATATTGTATTCACAAAACTAAATTACTTGTGTTTTAAATGTTCTATTTGACATCCCTTATTCTGAACTATCTTTCGACAACGCAATTTTCAGGATAATAATACCTTTTGAAGTGTCAGAAGAGGTATTCTATCCCATTCCTCCTGAACAGCTTTCCAGAGTCCTGTAAGGATTTTGGGACGACGATTGGATAATGCAGATTTTAAAAGTCCGAAAGCACAAAAATCCATAGGTGATACATCGGGAGATTTAGTAGGGATATCAGTGAAGGGTATGGCCTTGATACCAGGATTTTGTACCATTTCTTTTAGGATATTTACAGTGGATTTTGATGTGTGACTGCTAGCTTTGTCCCGATGGAGTCTCACAGATTGATGGCACTGTGGGTAAAGCGATGGTATTTCATTCAGAAAAATTGGCGATAAAATATGTTCCTCATAGTATTTAGAGTTAATCTTGACATTTTTTTCCACTCTCTTTATTTTTAACTTGCCATTATAAGTAAAACCAACAACAATCATGAATCCTTTAGAAAAACTTTCTTTCGATTCTTTAAACCATGTACTTAAATTTTTTTCTTCCCTTTTATGATAATAAATGGCTCTTTTTTTGTTGCAATCATTTAAATACACCCATGATTCATCTATTGTGACAATTGTTTTCCATTTTTCTGTGGATAAGTGTTTCTCATATAGAATTCTGCAGCGTGTCCCGCGTTCAGCGATATGATTTGGAAGAAGTCGATGCACATTGCGTTTTTTCGCTTTCTTAAGATTTAAATCAACGTTTATCATTTTGTTTACAGTGGACACCGAGCATTTCAATGATTTTGCAACTGTCCTTTGACTAGGGGGATTTTCTTTTAACATTAAACAAAGTACCTTTGCAATAGTCGAAGATGTCCATTTTTTCCTTGGATACTTGTGTGGAATTTTTGCCCCACTTGAGGCTCCAATTTGACTTTTTTTTCCTTTCTTGTTGACGATATTACCTATCGACGCTTTAGATATCACAAAACCATGACTCTCACATCGTTTTTGGATAACGGAGTATGTATATTTCTCTTCGCAAAGAGCATAAATGTAGCCTTCGAACCACTGCTTTGTTATAAACGCCATTTTGAATAAAAACAAAACTTTCTACCCACAGACGATAATTTTGACTTTTAAAAACATAGTACATATGCAATTATTTCTTTTGCAGCAAACGATTTTTTATTACCGCTTACCAAAATCGTCTAAAAAATGTGCGAACAGCCTCTGTAAACAGAAGCACTTGTATAGCTCTAATGAACGATTCGGTCCGACTGCTTCCAAATTCTATTCCTTTCAGGTTATAATATAAGGACGTGATGTAATGGGGATATTACATATATATATATATTTATTTATTTATATATATATAATATCCGAGTTAGCCTAGTGGTAGCGCGACGGCTTTCGGGTGCCGAGGTTGCTCTGATCGAATCCCGACAAGCGGCATTCAATACCTTTGTGTATAGGCCTCTATTCGAACGTTTAATCTGTAGACCGGAAAGTCCCTCTATATGGTGTGCGACGGTAGGAGTGTGTACGATCCCCCCAAACGTCTCCCTGAGGTTGCTCGGCACCTGGCTATAACGGACTCCGACTGTTCTGGTGCCATGATAAACCGGAGCCGCAGCTCTAAGCCAGCGAGCCTGTATGGACCTGGTCTGGAATACTTCCCGGGGACATAAGAAACAACAGTAACAACGTATATACATAAAATATTATATCTTTAATTTTTATATAACCTTCTATACAAATATTAATATATGGCAATATATTTATAGTTACGAATATTATGTCAAATATACAAAATATTACTATACGGACATGCATGAAATATAAATACATGTATAAATTATCATATCCATATATGAATACAGTGAAATATCTCTATGGTGGCCAGTCATGGTTCCCCCCTCCCTCCACAAAAAATAAATAAATAAATAAAAATAAAGGGGCTGTTTGAGGGGCGGCCGTCGAAAAGAGATGTCTACCATAATATTGGCTCTGTGTAGTCTTTAGTAGGTTTTGTAGAAAATAGGGTCGTTTACGGAGTTTTCCTGTATATGGATAAATAGTCTATGGATTATTAATAAAAATTACTACTGAAATATTAATATTAATGTAAAATGGATTTAATATTAGAACTGAATCATTAATATATGGATAATACATTTTGCAAATATTTGCATATTACATTTATAAATATGGACATATATGCCATGTATAAGTATTATTATTTATGCATACGTTGATTTTTACTGATAAACATATATTAATATTAATATATGGTATTTTATTATATATAAGTATATGTATAATGTATTATATCCATGTATAAATATATGGATAAATATTACATGGATTATTAATAAAAAATGGATTGTTAATGAAAAAGTATATTAAAAGTATATAGAGGATTAACACTTCTACCCTACCTTGGGTGTATATAATTTGAAGTGGCACTCTAATGAATTTGATTCAAACACAGCTCTAATTTAATTAAAATATTTATTTCAAAGTGACACATATTACTTTGCTTTTCAACATAAGCATGCGTACTACTAGTACGAAATATATATATAACATTCATGCAAGGCATATTCTTTCATTATAGACACGTTGCAAAGAAATTCAGTGTGAAATACTCACAATACTTGAACGCCAAACCAGCAGTGCTGCTACGTAAACTTTAGGCCTAAAAAGAACTGGTGTAGGTTAGTATCAACCTAGCTCCTCCCTCAATATTTCCTTTCACTTCCGTAACACCTCTCACTTCGTCGACCGTTCCTCAACACTTCCTTTCACATCCTGAACACTTCGTTTCATCTCCTCTCACTTCCTTAACACTTCCTTTCTTTAATCTAGCTGCTTGGTATTTATACCAACAGCTTATGCTGAAATTGGTATATCTTAAGCGGCTTCTTTATTTTATTCACTTAAAAGTTCGATTATTGTGAATCGAATCTTATGTAAACCTTACAAGTAAGACATATGGATTAGGAAAAAATGAAGTATGGACTTATATTAGATATAAATATATGTATAATATCCAATATCTATAATACACTGGTGATTTAAATTAAGAAAATTTGCATATTTTATCGAATTTCATGAAAAGAACTGAACTGAATGTAAAACCAATGCTTCTAGACAAAAATGCAAATCTTGTACGTCAAATACGTAAGCGTACAAGTGTGTGTAGACGGAGCCAGTAGAGAAACAGGCTTTATAAGCGCGCGTAAGTTAAGACGCATTTCGTTCGCCAGCACACCTCCGCGGATTTCTTGGTGTTATTTTGCAGCAATCGGTTAATTTTAAATTGTAACAGTAAAAAGGAGTAACCACCAACGTTTAGATGATGTAATGAGGTGGCGAATTGTCGGGAGGCTAGAAGCAGGCCAATCTCAAGTCCAAATTTGTAGAGAGATCAATTTAACGCCCAGCGTCGGGTGTAACTTATGGAAACAGCTCCAGGATACCGGATCCATCGAGAGAAAGCCAGGGCAAGGTCGTCCAAGTGCCACGACGGCCGGAGAAGATCGCCATTTGTCAATTATAGAGAGACGTAACAGGAGTGCTACAACTTCTCAGCTCTGTCGTGACTTGTATGCAGCCACAGGAACCCGTGTATCAAGGGGGACTGTTTCCAAAAGACTTCATGAGAGAGGGTTGTTTGCAAGAAGACCTGCTATTTGCGTCCCGCTCACTTCTACGAACAGGAAATGGAATCCATTCATCACCATGGAATCCGTTTATCATGGTGCAGAGAGCATAGTGATTGGAATATGGATCAATGGGCGACCGTTCACTTCACTGATGAGTTCCGGTTCAGCCTAAACATCGATTCTCGCCGTACATTCATATGGAGAGAACCAGGGACCCGCTACCTACCCTCCAATGTCCGCGAAATCGACCATTATGGCGGAGGAGGTTTAATGATCTGGGCAGACATCATGTTGGATGGTCGCACACCTCTCCATGTCTTTGAAAGAGGCACTGTGACTGGTGTGAGGTATAGGGCTGAGGTCTTGGAGCCCTATGTTCGCCTTTTCAAGGGTGCAGTTGGCCCTGAGTTCATTTTAACGGATGATAACGAGAGGACACATAGAGCACTTATAGTCGACGAATTTCTAGAGAGTGAGGATATTCGCCGGATAGATTGCCCAGCCAGATCTCCAGACCTTAACCCTATAGAGCACGTCTGGGACGCTCTGGGGAGGACAATTGCAACTCGCAACCCCCCTCCGAGAACCATTCAGGGAATGAAAACAGCTTTTCTGAACTAGTGGGACAATTGCCACAGGAAATAATAAACTGCCATATTTTAAGTATGAAATCACGCTGCAAGACCTGTATATCTGAAAGAGGGGACCATACCCCCTATTAATCCATCTATTAACCCATTTTTTGTTTATTTTGCAACAGCTGTTTCATACCTTCCGACTCCAACGAGTGTTACGCACGA
Source organism: Dolomedes plantarius (assembly GCA_907164885.2). NCBI lineage: Eukaryota > Metazoa > Arthropoda > Arachnida > Araneae > Dolomedidae > Dolomedes > Dolomedes plantarius. Next base: position 3,546,748 of record OU015493.1, read on the forward strand.
TCATGCGTGTGTATTACAATTATTGAATGGTTATTTGTTTTGTAGTGTTTCAATGTATGTACATATCAAATTTCATTAAAATCGGTACAGTAGTTCTAGAGATAATAGAAAAATAGATTAATAGAATAATGACTATTAAAAATAATGAAATATTGATTACTAATGAATACATGAATAGCTGAATATCAATATATACAGATATATTATATATAAATATATGGATAACATATTTTATGCATAATATTTATACATTATATATAAATATTATGGACACATTTATATATATGAATACATTAATATATATATATATATATATAAATATATATATATATATATATATATATATATATATATATATATATATATATATATATATCTATCTATCTATATATATATATATATATATATATATATATATATATATATATATATATATATATATATATAGTAGATAAAATTTTTGTGTGTGTGGGGTGGGGGTAAAAGAATGGGAAAAGTTAGAAACCCCACCTCACCTCTCTGGGGGAACTAGGATTAAAGCACTGGACTGCTGACCGACAGGTTGTCGGTTCCAATCCAGTAACTTCTGGTTTTACTTTCATTGTAATTTATGTTACCTTTCTCAAAATTTCGAGAAAGTTCATGTTTATATGAATGTAACTTATGTAAATTTGTTATGCTAATTTATCTTATTTCTATAAAGTTCTTAAGTTGTATATAAGATACTTCCCTCAGGCTGGGAGGAGTTCATTAGTGTGAGTGCTTCCTGCTCTCATGCCGCTAATAAACTTCTTTGACCGTAACAGCATGTTGGTTTATTCGGTATATCTCACACTCGTACGTGACAATATTATATTTTTAAAGTTTAATGTGGAATCACTTGTAGTTAGAGATTCACCTTTTATTATTAACCGCTATTTTACTAGTTTCCTTATAAAGAGAGCGACCTAAGGTGAGCCAACATTGCTCTCTATGAGGCAGACGACACGGAAACGACCAAGCCTTATTCGTGATTTGAACCCGAGCCCACGCCATAGCAGTTAAGAATGCTAACCACTACACAATGCGGGCGGCCTTATATTATATTATTTTTATATTATATATAAACATTATGAAAATATGTTAATATCTAAAGTAATATTAATATACAAGTGTATTAATATATATTGATATATGAGGCGTTGAAAGGCAAAGTGGTGTATGTCACATTTTCAACTTTTTACAATTGGGGCAAATATGTAATCTCCATGTTCAGTTTATAGTGGAATTGTAAAGAGTTATTATTTTCAATATTGTAATAATCGTTATGAATTATAATTTGTTCAATTTATGGTGGAATTTTTTTTAGTTTTTGCAGTTAAACTCTTTTGACTTACACCACTTGACTTACCGACTTACACCACTTTACCTTTCACCGCCTCATATATCAAATATAGCAAATTTCTTTACGGGAGGGGAATTAAGAATGGGGAAAGTTACAAGCCCCTAATCAACCCTCTGAGGTAGTTCTAATTTGCGAGAGATTATTTACCAGTAATTTTCTTTATTCGCTGTTCCATACGGCAGTTTAAGCCACAGTGAGGAAACAGAATCGATGATAATCAGAAGTTTTGCATTAAAGAAATTGGGTTTAACATCGGAATTTTCAAAGGACACGAAACCACAACTCTGCAGATGTATGAATCAGAATGCGATTGATTTTCGGAATCAAAAACCTGTTTATGAAACGCGTTAAATGCTTAAAACCGGGCTCTCCAAAACGCATCCAGAAATTTTTTACGTACATAATGGTTTATACATGCTCGTGTAAAGTTAAAAGGAACCTTCATTTTATTTATTCTTTGGAGAAAAGCAAATTGTTCTATATTTAGGGGGATTGTATATATATATATATATACAGGGTGGATCAAATTAAAGACGCCCTGACAAGAAAAGCAGTGGACGTAACGTCTTCATATTTGGAGGGTATACATATCAAGCCATGGTAAATTGATTGGTGGGAAAAAACAATTAGTTCCAACAAAGACCGCTAGGTGGAAATGAGCTGCTGCGATCGGTTGAAGGTAAGGAAAATGAAACATTACTATACGAAGAAAGGAAAGACAACGAGGTGTCGGTAATTAATTTTATTAGTAGAGTTCGTTACACAAGAACTGTCGATCCTACAGAAATGTTAGTGAAGGCGCAAACGAAAGGCATGCGCGTAGTAAAGACTGCACACAAAGATTTCACAGGTGGTTTTCAATGTGTCCACCGTGCTTCAGGGCCAACGCTGGACACCGTGTTATAGCACGATCCACAGCGGCGTGTAACTGGTCTGACCGATGTTACGTAGGTGCAAGTTAATGTTGTTCTTCAAATCCGCCAGATTTCCTATGTTTCCCCGACAAACTTTATCTTTGAGGTAACCCCAAAGCTAAAAATCGCACGGGGTTAAGTCGGGTGAACGTGGAGATCATCTGTTAGGAAATGCACGGCTGATAGTGCGATCCTCCGTAAAATGACTTTTGAGCAATTGTTGACCCTCACGTCCAATTCACGTCCAATGTGTAGTTTAGTTCCTGCACGTGTAACGAACTCTATTCATAAAATTAATTACCGACACCTTGTATTCTTTCCCCCTCTTCGTACAGTCATGTTTCATTTTCCTTACCTTCAACCGATCGCAGCGCCTCATTTGCACCTAGCGGTCTTTGTTGGAACTAATTTTTTTTCCCACCAATCAATTTCCCATGGCTAGATATGTATACCCTCCAAATATGAAGACGTTACGTCCACTGCTTTTCTCGCCAGGGCGTCCAAAACAGGGATCCTTTAATTCGAACCACCCTGTATATATATATATATATATATATATATATATATATATATATATATATATATATATATATATATATATATATATATATATATATATATATATATATATATATATATATATATATATAGACTCTTAGAAAACTTAACTCTAAGTCGAAGAACTGTATAAATTAATCATTGACCTTTTTTATTTCTCTGCTTCAATAACGTAAAATTTAAACTACAGACTTGATTCTATATTACATTGAAAAATGTCGGTACTCTATCATAGTAGTGTTATCACGAAATGGCCCTAAATGAACTTGGTTCACTTTCATTCTGAATCCTCCATATATAACTAAATACTCTAATCAGTTGAAAATTCATTTAAACATGTGGAATTTTATACATCAACCACGGTTGCTGAAATTGAGTAAGTCATATATATATATATATATATATATATCTTAGCAAATAATACATACCATCTTAAGTTATTTTATATAAATAATAATAAATTTAATTCGGTTCAAATTTCAAAAGCAAATTCATATTTCTTCCCCAAATGCAGAGTAATAATAAATACTATACAACAAGCTAATCAGTACAAATTTGTACGCAGGGAGTTTTGTTTCCACATCAGCGAGATTGCCAACCTGAGATTCAAAAAAGAGATGAAACCACGGAGTAATTAAAAACAGAAACGATGTAAAAATAAAAGACAAAACGTAAAGAGGATTGAATATTATACCCATTATAACCTTCCAAGCAACTGTAACTTGCGGTACAGGGCTAATGACTGCAACTGACATTTTAGCATTACGAGTTATGAAGAAATGTTCCCATTGAATCATTCAGAAAGCGGACTTAAGTATGCTAGCCCCCCCCCCCAAAAAAAATGCAAATATTTTTAAATTATGAAGTAGAAATGGGGTATACTGAGTTTTAAACGCAGATAATTTTCTTGGGTGGACGACATTCTTAAACTTAATAAGATAGCATAGTAAAAAATTTCCATCTCTATTACGGAGTACAATTTTTTTTTTTAATCTTTCGATCCGAGTCCACAATCTTTGAATACATTTTATCTATAGATAAACAATCAGCTAAACGAATTGGGTATTCTGCTACCCATCAGCCTTAAGAAAAAAGAAACACGCCTCCACAGTAATATCGAAAGCACGCGAACAACAATGCTAAACACGCAAAATTCATTAGGTTTGGAATCTTCTGTTGCAATTATGAAGTGGCAAATAAAAACATAGATCAGATTCCATGCGAGATTCCAAGAAAACCTCATCTGAAAAAAGAACTGTATTAAAGCGTAATGCTAAACTGAATGTACGACTTACTTGCCGAAACTCTTAAATTTTCGGTTTGTACCGAGTTAACTTGCCGGCTCCCGAGTAGATACTAAAATCCTCTATCCTCAAAAATTCTTTGAAGGGATTCTACAGTGAGTCGAACAACAATACCTCCACAAAGGGCGCATCTTTAGGAAATGAAAGCATGTTTACAATTTATATTTTCAGTTATAAAGCGAAGATTTGCAATTCAAGGAAGTGTCTTTCCTCGAGGTGAAAGTTTCGCAGATACAAACAATTCTCCTCTCTTCCCCTACATGCCTCTAATTCAAAAGTCTTTTGTATGCGACTTTGTAAACAGTTCTATGATAAGAGTGTCCTGGGATGTCCCTGGATTGTTATAGTTGTTACAATACAAACCAGTCCATAATCACTCGACCCTTATAATTATGATCCGTAGGTGTCAGTTTCTACACCAAGCTTCATAGCGACTTCATTTGTGCCGAAGCGTTTCCTTTTGTGTTCCGTAGGAACAGCCTATTATCGTCTTCTTGGAAATTTTCGAAATATCCGTTCGCCGAGATTTCTATTATATATTTTCTTTGCGAAGGCGAAGTGTCCAGGCGAAGTGTGACTGTTCGAAAGTCTTCGATTCTTCGTAAATTTCCGATACATAAGGAAATATTCAAAACTGAGAGTTTTCGAATGGGATAAATCACTTTTCTGTGTGATTGTATTTCCTGTATAATACGTTGGCGGATATTTCTGGTCTCCTCCTCTAGTGTTAAAACATAGTTTTGCTGAGGTAATGAGATTCCGTTTTGTATCATTCTTTTGCAACCCCCACGTGGGTCGCGACCCACGTGGGGGTTGCAAAAATTATTGGATCGGTCGCAAAAGTAACTTTATATCATACTGAATTATTCAATTTTTAAAAGAAATTGCTAGAAATGTGCTAATAATTTTGAAATGAGGCTCGTTTTTATTTTTTGTTCATTTTTACCTAAACAGAATAGAAATACATATTCATCTTTAAATAGGAGATTATAGTAACTTGAGATTTGTTAAAAACAAGTACAGAAGGCAAGCGTGGACTTTTATCAATGTCATTATGCAAGGTAAATATATACTCATAATCTAATGTTCGATTTTTAAGATAGTTTCTCAAAATTGGCTTATTCCTTTTTCTATCTTTTGTTAACATTTTCCTAATTTGTAGTAACAACATAAATTTCTGTTGTTACTACAAATCTAGAGTTCTGGTGTATGTATATGCATATGAAAAGTTAAATATAATTTATGTAAATAAATATATATAATCTCCTTGCTTTGTTTATCTAATACTTTTAAATAAATGGAAAATTTATGGACTTCTTTAGTCTCGCATATAAATGTTCACACTTTTTCAGTTCTTAGAAATTTTATCATTAATAGCAAACAAATTCTTTTTATACGCAATTTAAGCAACACATGCATATTTTATGCAATCTTTAGTAACAGATGCTTATTATATACAATATTAAGTTGCAGATGCTAATTATATACAATAAGTAACACATAATTATAATAGACATTAATAAGCAAAACAAAATTATAATAGACATTCAGTTACACCTAATTATAATAGACAATCTCAAGTAACGAATGCAGTCTCAATTAAAATATGCCCAATCTTGGGAAACGAATGCTTATTATATATTCTTTCTTACTATAAACACTTATTTTGGCCCTTTCATTACCTAATTAGTGAAAACGTGTCCATTTTAATTCATATTAAATGCGTACGATTCATTCGGTTAATCGTTTTAAAATTAAAATCTCGAGCATAATGAGTGAGGAACAGAATAATCAATTAGGGTGGAAAATTTAGAAGCCTTCCTTTATGAAAGTGTTTATCGCATGACGCTTTGATGCGAGGAGTCAGGAAATCGGGGAGAGAAACGGGGAAAAAACTCCGTTGAAATCCTCTCCTCCCCTTACTGACTCACTTCAACAGGTTTCGATTCGTGACGTCACACGGAAGACGCGGAGCTCGTTCTTCCAGCTAATAAGTCTGGAATGATTCGAGTGGGCGCCTCTGCTGTACAGACGCATTTCCTACTCTTATATGGTTATTATCATAAAAGGAATTTAAATTTGTGAAACTAGGTGTTAGTTTGGGGAAAGAAAGGGGTTTATACCCACATTTATGGATTAAATAAAGTACATTTATTAACCCATTTATTTTTGGTTGAATTTAAGTGAGTGCATAAAGATAACAGATTTTTTCTTTCCTGAGTCGTAACTGTCCAACATGGGACAGGCGAAACAATTTTTCTGCACCTTCTACAACCATCATGTAAAATAATCTTATATATATAAAAGAGCTTGTCTGTTTGTTTGTCCGTTATAGAATCATAGACTGTTTCACCCACCGGGACCAAATTCCGCACAGTTAATGTTTTGGACCCGAGAAACTTAAATCAGGAAAAACGAAATTTGGGGCTCAATTAGTTTTTTAAAATTAATTTTTTAATGATTTTTGTGCCCCTAAGCGCACTTCTTAAATATGGATACACCCCCTTTACGACAACCCTTCAAATTCGATACGCGGGGGAAAAGCGGTAAAATTCTGAGGGGTGATCTGGGGTGGTTTGAGAGTTGGTCTGGGGGTAACGGGGGCTGGAGGACGAGGTGTTTATTTTTCTTACGTTTAGTGGAATCGGTTGGTTGAGAAATCGGAAAAGGTTGAGAACCGCTGCTTTAGACAATTTTACAATGGCGTTCAAACTAATAAAACTTAATAAAATTTGGAAAAAAAGCAAGAAAAAAAAAGAAAAACTAAGTTTGGAAGTTTTTGGAAGCCTTCTGTTGATCTAAATATATTAATTGTTCGAAGATCATAAAATGGGAAGAAGTTTAAGAGTTCTACAGGTTTTTCCCCTAAGTTCGCTAAACAGAGTTAACATAGCATATGTATTTGAATTACTTATTCCGTGAAATCATATAAGATAAATCTTTAAGAGTCTTGGGGCTTTTTAAGCAGTGGGAGGAAAAGCTCTTTAAACAGAGAAACATAACGACACATAACTGTTAGTCCATTAGTTATATTACGGCATAAGAAAATTAATGAAATTATTTTTAAAGAATGATTGCCCGGGTAGATATATATATATATATAAAATTTTTCATGCTATCCATCAAAAGAATACTGGGTATATAATTTCAGTAGAAACGATTCTGTCTGGCCAGATGAACATGAAGAGCGGGGGGTGCAGCCCAGTATTTTTTTGATGGAATGCATAAAAAATTTTATATCTATATATCTACCCGGGCAACGCCGGGCAATAATGCTAGTATTGTATATACTAGGGGGGCGGCCCAACTCCCGTTCATTGCTGTATTATTTTATGAGCAGCATGTGAAAGAAATAAGGAAATAGTAATGAGAAAGGAAAAAAAGTTTCCGATAAACGTAGCCCACAACTATGTATATTAACGATAAAATTAAACGTTATAGAAAATTAAAGAAAAAAAATTTACAGGTTTGAGAATAAATTAAATAGATAACGCTCAGATATGTATTGGTAAGTATGCCTGGAAAAATTGGCCAATTATTTTGTTTTATTTGTTTTTATTAATTCTAAATGAAACATCTTGCTTCCCTTCGTTAACACAGTTAGGACAAGTAAAGTCGTTTTAGAGGCAACCTAAACACAAAAAGGTTAAATAAGGGTTCTGACACTGAGAAGCTATAAAAACCGAATTACTATCAACTCTTAACCAGAACGATGATACGAGAGTACCACTCTCACATATTTCACTGAATGCTAAACAAATATTATATGAGGTCCAAGCTCAATACTTTCCACTTATATTTTTCTATTTTAGCTTGATAACTACATTAAAGTTTATAATTTTCAACATTTTGAAAGGAAATTTATCATTTTGTAGTGCTGCTTTTTTAAATTTTAATAATCGTTTGTTTTTACTTAAGTGAAACACAAATCGATTTTCATTTTTAAATATGAAGTTTTAGTAACAAGTGGTTTAGCAAAAAGAAGCTTAGAAAGTGGCAAATATATTTTTTATTGTTATTTTGCTGAGTAGATATATAGCCAAAATCTACAATTTATCGATTTTCGAAATATTTTATCAAAATTTGATTGTTTCTGCTTAAAACTTTCCTAATTTAAAACAGAAAAAATTGCTAACACCAAAAATGTTTCATTTGCGGTGGAGATATTTTTTATTGAAAGAAAGTGGGTCTCGGTCGAAAGAAGTTTGCTTGCCACTGGTCTAACGGTTCCGTTGTGTGTGATTTGTAATTCCTAACAATTTTTCAAAAACAATAAAAAAATATCTCAGAAAACGATTGACGTAGATTTGGAAAGTGATGTATTTTCTCACAGAAGGTGCCAAGAACAGGGGCATCCCTCTAATCTTTACGTATATGTCCCTAAACAACACGCCAAATATGCGGTTTACGAAGAAATTTGGTAAAAGGTCCAAACCTGCGAATTAAACACTCTTAGTCGGATATGTTAATTCTGTCGTTGTTGTTGTTGCTGTTGTCGCTTCTACTAATCATATCTGATCTAGCCTATCGACTAGACCAGATCCAGGAGACCAAAAACATCTAAAAAATCCAAGACAAGGAAGGGACTCTGCGTCAAATCCTCCTTTTCAAGCCCCAAACAAGAAGATGGTCAGGGATGGAATGATGGATGTTACATTTTCCACAAATGGGGAAGATCTTACTGTCTTGATCAAATTTAAGGCACCTCAGGTGACCACTTAGGAGTCTTGACAAAGCAGTCTGCTGAACACGATTGCCCACAAAAGCCATAGCTCCTCTCGGCTGTCTGCCACAATACCAGTCATGTGCTGGAGGAGATCGCCATGAAAGGGAGATGGCAGATTTAACTCTTGAACGGATCTCCAAATAAGTTAGAGTGTTAGAGGTCAAATCCATTGTAGTTCCCTCCATAGCCAGGGCATCAGCCGTTTCGTTGCCGCTGAGACCAATATGCGATGGGATCCACTGCAAATGGATATCGCGGTATATTGAGAGCTCTAGCAGTAAAGTCAGAACAGAGATTGAAGTTCTATCACCAATATGATGCCAGTTCTGAATGGTGTTGGACAGAACTGCGGCTATCAGTCAAAATCCAGATATCTTTATAGTCAGTGCAGGAAGATGCAGCCTTGAGACACTCTTCAATTGCAATTAGTTCCGATCGAAAAACAGAGCAGTGATCTGGATTTCTGATTTTGATAGTAAACCTACTCAAAGGAGCTTTCTTCTAGATACCGATACCGCAATTGTTATGCACATTTTTACTGATATCTATATATACTCGTATTTGAAGGGCATCAGAGGGAATACTGTTAAGAGTTTCCAAAGCAATTTGCCGTAGATATTCTGGTAAATCTGCCTTTTTATTGGTAAAAGAGACAAGGTCTGTATTAAAATGAACTCTGGGAAGTCCCTGCAAAGAATTTATAAAATGTCTCAGAAGTTTAAGACTGTTAATTCTTCCGGGCAGGGCCTGGTGTTAGAGCTAGTAAGGTTACAAAGTCCCAAATTGGAGAATTAGGATTTCAAAAATTTCGCCAATTTCAAATCCAGAAAAAATACGTTAGGAATGAATTTCACATCTAATAAAGTTTGGCCGATAGCTGTACTCCCGAATCTGTTATTTACAATCTAATTAAATACAGTCGGGGAAACTGACAACCTAGTCATTCATCGTATGTTTACTCTGAAAAAAAGAAAACATTGTATTTTATTTTACGTGTTTTTTTCTTCTACTACCAACAAACTTTTACATGTCTTTGTCTCTGTATATAGCTTTATAATCACGTACACTTTCAATTATCATGTTTGCGGTTGATGAGGGCAAAAAAATCTGAAAACTTTATCCAAAATAATACATAAATTATCAAAAACTGCATGTGCATTTCTTCTGATATAGATATATAAAAAGTAGATTATTTAAAATACAAGTTCTCAATTTTTTAGAATAATTTTAACTCTAGAAGAAAATCCTCTAGAGTAGTTAGAAGTTGATTAACGTGAACCAAGTTTTGAGCACATGAAACTGATATCTTAAATACTGTTACGATTCAAGATCACAAAGAAATGGAAGTACCTGGTGATCTGATCCAACACAGCACAGCGCTACTGTGTGTCTGCACTTTGGTAGATTATACGAATCAATGGAATTACAAATACAATCGTCCCTCGATTTAAGCGGTCTCGGTTTAACGCGGTTCAAATGAAATTATGAAGATATTTTTTATCCTTTCTAATAACAAAAATGATGACGATAGTGATATTAGTATCATTTCTCCAAAAAAAAAGGAAAATGATGATAATTATTGAAAGCAACGATGAATAATTGTTATGTTAATAATTTTTCTGTTGTACCTATTCTTTTAATTTCAGTATAATAATTCTATGTTTTTGTTACTGCAAAATAATCTATATTTACCTTTATATTAAGCATGTATTAGTCTCCAAAGACACATTCTGTTATTCCGAACCCTATGGGGCCATTTCTTATGTCAAGCTTTCATTATTATCTCACATCTTATCTTATGACGTCATAGTTTTTGCATGACGTATGAATGTTATTTTCTTCTATGTTAGTTTCTCTTCTATAAGTGGCAACCCTGACTCGAACTTGTATTTAAGGAATGCAACATGCAGTCGAATGTGTGAGTCTGGTTTAGGCTGCCTAGTTATTCTTGCAACTCGATAGTTTTCGAGTTGTAAATGAGATTACTTAATTTAGTATGTTAATAAACTTAACTTTTTGCTTTTAAACCTGTGTCCTTACTTTTACACTGAAACTCTGCTAAAGTCTTCGTCTAATTAAGGGACGGAGACTATCATCTTATACTATATGATATGCACTCTTGTACGCTCTTTTGGGGGATTCGTTTATCTCCTAGTTTTATAGATTTCCCTATGTTCAATTGGAGCCTGTCGCGTAAATCGAGGGATGGGTGTGCAGTGATATCATAGCTGTTAGGATAATTCGACTGATATCAAAACATGTTTGAGTGCTGTAAAAGTTTCTGTGGAATTTAATGAAACATTTTCTACTTCAATTTCACCTGAAACTGTTCGACGTGTTCTCAGAGCAGCTGAATTACATGGGCGTTCTGCCCGCAGAAAAATTTTTGTGAGTAAGACAGAAAGCTTAGGCTTTCCTTCGCACTATCCATGATAAATAAGCCCCGAACGTATTGGAATAATGTCTCATTTGCTGATGAAACCAAGTTTAAAATTTTTGGTTCCGATGGGCGTATAATTGTATGGAGAATAAAAAATGAAGAACTTAATTAAGAACTCAGTAGGAACACTTAAGTATGGCGGTCGAGGTCTCCTTGAGTGAGGGTGCATGTCAGCATCAGGACTAGGTAATTTGGTATTTATTGATGGCGTAATGAATCATGCTGTTTATATAAATATTTTAAGAGACAATTTAAAATTATGAGCCCAAAATTTGGGTATTGGAAACAACTTTGTTTTTTTTATCAAGATAATGATCCTAAGCACACGGCTCTCAACGTTCGCCTCTGGTGTCTCAATAACTGTCCACAAGTTTTGAAAACACCACCTCAATCGCCAGATTTAAACCCAATAGAACATATTTGGAGAGAACTGGAGGTTCGAGAACGAAAACACGACATTCACACGAAAAGCGAACTAAAAACATTTATGATGGAAGAATGAATGAACATTGATACAGAAATTACAAAAGAACTACTGCAGTCTATTCTCAGACGTTTAAAAGCTGTTGTGGATGCTAAAGGATATCCTACTAAATATTAATTTAACGAAAAATTAGAATATTTACTAATATGTAGAGATTTTTTACAAGTGTACGATGACTTTTGTGAGATAAAGTTTTTGTTACTTTTTGATTATTGGTTTCTTAAAAATAAAGTTTTACTATGTTTTTAAAATATTTCATGTAGTTTTGTTAAGAATAGATTATAGATCTGATTATTAAATACCTATTCTGAAATATTCATTTTAACTAGTGGATAGACCCCTATTTCATTGAAAATCGTAAGTGTACGAATACTTTTGGGATTCACTGTATATAAGGATGATAATGGTATTTTTTTTAATTTAAAGGTTAGTGTTCGAGAGATAAAAGTGAAAGTAAATAAATAAGCGACAGCGTGCAATAAAGCAAATCTTTACATGTCTCTCACACATTTTCCCATAGAGTTTACAAAGGAAACATTCCGATCCGCTAGGCACCAATCGTTGCCCCAATCTGATTTTTTTCTTCGACTTGCAATCTACGTGTTAAGACCTTTATTTTGATTTTCCTTCAGTTATGAGACTTATTAGAAGCTTTCCCTTGAGAGCTTGGTAGAATGTTGTCATATGCAATTCAATTGTGTACATAGAATTGAATAAATAAAATTAAACACTAAAAAAGCATACCAAACAAAAATATTACTAACTAAATGTTCTTCAAGGGGAAAGAAAATATATTTTAGACCAAACAATTTGTTTGTTCATGAGAAAAGAATAATGTTCACCTACGCGGATGTCGCCAAGAAAGAAACTTAATTAATTCACAGAATTCTAATAAATGCAGACGATTTTATATGTTAAAAATTATTTAAAAAGCTAGCGCACGCATGCCATCTAGAGGAAGATAAAATATTTATAATGTTTATACTTCAAATTTTAAAAGAACTATACAATGTATAACTCTAAATTAAAAATCCGTCAGAAGTGGAAAACTTAATCTTTAAAATGCTACCTCATTTATCGGTTTTGGTTAAGTATGAAAGGAGAAAAAGGGATCGTCAGAAAAATCACCTCCGAGAAATAATATATATATATAGATAATTGTAGTCAGATTGCATCCATTTCGTCTTTAACTTCCAAATAAATTTTCTGAACAACTTTTTTTTGTTTCTTTTATGCTTGCTTCTTATTGTTTATAACATGATCTTTTTGTTACATCTTTTACCGGTTCGAATTTAGGTAACCAGGTATGACGATTTTGATAGTATAAATATTTTTATTTTTCCATCATGCGATCGTTTGCAGTTTAAGTTTTAAGATAATTTCTGCGTTTTGATTCTATTAAGGTATGAAAAAACTCTCCCAACACGCTCAGAAGTGTGAGGTAAAATCATGAAATGGGTCGTGAAGTGTGATAAGATTTCATATTTGGGATTATTGAATCCATCTTTGGTATTACGTAACAAATACCACAATTCTGGGAGGGTTTTGTAAGAGTGTTACTTATCACGATTTAATCAAAAGGATCTCCACTCATATCATTTTACATTCATAATTTACATGATCAGATATTAAAATTACATAATTACAGTTACATAATTAAATCATGCTTACAATGAATATGTTTTAACATACAAGGGAAAAACCAAGATTCAAAGATATTTTTGAAAAAAAAAACTATTAGCCATTATAGTCACTGAAAAAAAAACCAGATCTGGGGGAAAAAAAACATGTCTGGGAGCCCTATACACTATGAATTGGCTTAAAGGTTCAACGGACCTTCAACTACACTTTATTTTATAATTTTCAATATTTTTACATATTTTCTACATACTAAAGAATAATTAACATTTTTTTATATTACACCAGAGAAAGACACTTAGAATTCACCAAAAATATTTTGTAGCAGAATAAAGCATGCTATTCAAAAATTATTGGCTTTATGCTAGAGTTTTTTAAAATGATCCTTCTTTCTGTAAAAACCTTAGAATTTTTAAGATACGTTTACCCCCCCCCCATATATATATATATATATAATTTCATAATATTCGTATAGAAACAATACACAAATTTTTCTTATTTAAATAACGCATTAAGAAATTCTACCTGCATTTCGAAATCTTCTTGAGTTCAACATTTGATGGTTTACAAATTGATTTTTTCCTTTTCCTTGGCTTATGTTTCTTTTACCTTTTAATAACAATAATGTTTTTTTACACTTTTTCACGCTCATCATCAAAAGCAATTATAAACATAATTTATGTCTTTACAGCCTCTCAATTGCCATTTTAAAAAGTACATTTCAACATAAATATTGGGAAATAAAAGCGACGAGTGAATTTGGATTTAAAGCATAGAAATTAGGAGATAAACAGGGGAAATAACTTTTAAGTTGTTTCCATGTGTCAATTTATTTTTTCACGTGAATGAAAGGAAAATTAATTTAAAGATCAGTAATTTTATTTAGTGAAAAACCTTTTAAGGAAATCGAAATCATTAATTTTTTTTCAAATTTAGCTTCAAAGACGAATTGAATCAGTTTTCTTGAAAGACCTTCACTCAATTATGTTTTCTTTTGTAAATATGATGTTAAATACTTAGTCAAAAAAAATTTTTCTTGTCATAAATGTTTTAAAACAAATAACACCTTTTAGCGACAAAAAGTCATTAGAAATCAATTCTTTTTAATCGTGAAGCGTTTAACTTCGATATATGGTTGGTTCCATCGATTTCTGATAAGATGGAAACACAGTTTGACTTATTGGAAACATTTTTAGGGTAGATTTTCCAGCAAATGAGTATTTCGTATTTTCTTTCACAGAAATCAACAGAAAACTCTACATGTGCACCAAGCATGGCTGAAACAAATCTTGTCAAATCATACCATAGAAACGAATGTATAAAAAAACTTAAAATCTGACAAAATTATGCCATGAATGAACTTTCCAGTCCTTTCACACCAAGAAGAAAAAAAATGTTTTATGTTTCTAATTTTCAAATAATTTAATTTGTGATTTATAATAATTAAATAGTGATAAAAATTTATTTAAAAATGTGGTTTCCATTTTTATAAATGCAACATATTATTCTTATTTTTTTTTTTTGTACACAGAGTAATGATCTTAAAATATAACTAAGGAAACATTTTTTTCTTAGAGTTTTAGCTTCTTAAAACACGTAAGAAATTTTCCTACTTTTCCTACTTTTCTCTATAAAGTTGAATCCAATGATAAGCATACGAAGAGAGGTTCTTATTTTACAAAATGCAAAAGGATGTTCTACATTGTAGGAGGAAGGTTTAAAGCAGCGAAGCATCGGAGTGACCTATGTGATGAATAATACTGCACATAAGAGAGAAACACATATGTTTATTGGAGAAAATGAAGTCAACGTTTGAAAACCATAGATGCACATCCCTTATCCCAACTTTTAAAATTGGACTCTTTAATCTACATTTATTTCACACTTTCGAGTTATATAAGATCATTTAATAAAGGAAATATTTAAGATATCTGTCTTCGTTAAAAAAGCTATTATTATTGCTCTATTTCAAAGGTCATTCTTTTAGGATTCTGGAACTCCTTTACTTTTATTTATACGATCAATGTATGAAAATTTAGGGCCAATATAATAAATCGAAAGCGATATTAAAAGACCCGAAGTAGCAACAATTTAAATGCATTTTATAAAAACAAATTTTTAATTTACTTTTGTAAACGAGAAAGCTAATACAGTTAGCTCTCTGTTTAACGACGCTCTACTTAACGACGATCTCTATTTAAAGACGATAATTCCCAGTCCCGGCCCCTCCGACGTTATGGGAAATATTATGTTTTCACAAATCATGTTTAAGGGCGATCTCTACTTAAGGACGAATTTTTCCGGTCCCTTGAAAGTCGTTAAACAGAGAGACAACTGTTTAATTACTGTAGATTTAAAATGTTTTCGATACATTTCAATGAAATTCTGCCATAAGGTTTTTCATATTACTAACTACGTTTTAACCTAAAAGCTAAGCTATATGAGTTAGTTTAATTGTTCTACAGGTACCTGTACTCATAAAATATAATTTTAAAAAAAATCTTGGTGTTGTTACTTTTTCGGCATATTTCAGTGATTTTTGTTAATATTGTAAAACTTTTAATTCAGAAGACAGGTAAGTATCCCTGTAGTAAATAGTATAAAGGAAATTAAAATATATTAAATTGAATGGAATGTAGGGTCTCTAGCGTAAGCACTAAATTGTACAAAACATTTATAAAAAATTCCCTCTATTTTAAAATGTTATGAATTTTTTACCAAAATCATATTTGTTTTCATGATTTTATATCACATATAAACTAAAAATATACTATTTAGTCAGTTCTGTATATTTTTGAAAGAAAATGCTCCGAATGTAGGCAGATTCCTTTTATTTTGTACACAAATAGAATTGAAACTGTGGTATTAGATATTAACTGGAACGAACTGAATTTTCATAGAAATATGCTGCTTGTAAAAAAGTAATTGGTGGAGGAAGAAAATACACATAAAAGGCTGAGTTCTCTTACTTTTTTAAAAGAAAAACTGCCACGGTATTATCTTATTATTACATATCTATTAGATTCTAATCTTCAAAACTCCTACTTTTTAATATAGGAATGTGTGAAACCTGACGCTGGAGGGCGCTGTTTACTTAATCGGACCGTACCTCTTCCCAACTCCACTACATGGCCGGAAATATCGCATTTACATATGTACATACATATTATACATACATACATATTATGCATAGGACCACTACTTATTGGGGGAACTATACTAAAAAAACCCGAAAGGCTTAAATGTGAACCCCAGCTTGTAAACACCATTGTCACTCGGAGTTGATCCAGGGACGTAGCGAACTGCGAACCATAGTAGAAGTAACCCGAAGTTCAGAAGGGGAATTTAAAACCGAAAATAATACCGCGGACGAGAGTGGAGGAGAAATATAATTGCCCCCGGTAGAAGGGAGTGCGTAGACAGAGTTAGTTGGGATAAGTTCGGAAACTTTCCACCAGGAGCAAGAGAAATGTCCTGAATTACTGTCCGACCACAGTACGAAGAACCACGGTTGGCATAGTGCCAAGACGATTCTATTCACGCTGTAGGTAAGGCTGCTGAGGAAGGAGGGGGAAAAGTCTCGTATTCTCTCGACATTCTTTAGAATCGGTTACTAACTGCGCTTGCTCGCTTTTTCCTCGTCTGTTATTTTGATTATTATATTAAAATTGCTGGATCCTTTACCCGACACAACTGCTCGGAATAAGCCGTTCCGTAGTGATTGTAAACGGATAATACACAATGTAATTAAATTGTGTGATAAAGAAGCACTAGAAGGAAATGTTATTGTTACAGTTTCGCAATCCCTAAAGAGAGCTAGTAAAATGACCGGGATATCAATGTCCAGTGTAAAAAGAATGCGCACAGAAGCAAAGGGTGAAGAAACTCCAAAATTTGAATGTCCGAGGAAACGTCAGAAAAAAAGAACCACCGAAAACGTAGCTTTAGATAATTTTGATTGTGATGTAATCCGAAAATATCCACTCCTATAAAACTCCTATTTTTTAAATAGATTTGCTTCTTTCTTTTTATTATTTTCAAATTATTATTCACATATTCGATCAAAAATAAAGTTTTAAAATATAACTTTAAAATTGCGGACAAAAAGCAGTCTGAAATGCATTCCGTATTTCATAAACAAACACATCCAAAAATAGGACGTTTTCCCCTATTTTCTAAGTAGACTAGCTTTTCTCGCGCATGCGCAACAGCTTCCAGGGACCTTGCTTCCGTGGTCGGACAGTAGAACCCCTATTCCAAAAAAGGTTAAGAATAAAACAACGACAGAATATGTGGTTGAGAAGGGACTACTATTTAGGAAGTCAACGGGTCACACAGGAGAAGAACGGAGGCAGTTAGTCATACCTAAATGTCTACGGGACAAAATACTAATTTTAAATCATGAAGGTTTAGGCGGACACATGGGCGTAACAAAAACCAAGCACACGCTGTTACATTATTATTACTGGTACAATGCACGAAAGATGCAGAAACGTTCGTGTGCAGTGTCCCGTACCAGGACAATGTGACCATCTTTTCGGAGAACTGGGAGTACCACTTAAAACACGTAGATGTAGTGTAAAGAATATTTTGTTGTGGCCGTGATTATATAAGATCAGCACATTGCAAAAAAATAAAAGAATAAAACTGGAATTCACTTACCACACTTTATTTAAGACAAGTTAGGAGAGCATAAAAAATTATTTTGCACGTGGTGCATCACCATTTACACCACGCATGTTGAGGTCAGCACAATTGTTAGCACGAATACTATGTGCTCTTGGAAAATACAATTATCAGCAAAGGAACCAGGAACCATCGGACAACTCCGTATTTCTGTAAATCTTTCGTAGACCTGTTGAGTCACACTTTATTACACGCGCAACCACGTGCTTCAGACCACCGTCTCCGCAAGAACAAAGACGTCAGCTTTTTCCGAGAACATTCGAGGAGTCACCTTTTATAATGTCCTTCCGCCGGAGAAATTTTCACACCTTTTTTGTTGCCAACGTTCTTTTAAAACTTTGTAGGAAGACCTGGAGAATCTCCGATTAGGCGATCAGGAGTGAAATAAAACCGGTTCCGTCTAGTTTCAAGTACGCTGCTTCCGAACCAGTTCTACGCTGATGTTTTCACAACATGTAGTATTGAAAAAGATAGCGCAGTCAAAACTGACTATAAAAACGTCCAAATGCCAATTCGCGCAGAATTACGTAAAATACCTGGGGTACATGGTAGGAAATGGGAGTAGGACGCCTGTCGAGGCAAAA
Organism: Dolomedes plantarius; assembly: GCA_907164885.2. Taxonomy (NCBI): domain Eukaryota; kingdom Metazoa; phylum Arthropoda; class Arachnida; order Araneae; family Dolomedidae; genus Dolomedes; species Dolomedes plantarius. The sequence continues at coordinate 3,565,466 of OU015493.1, forward strand.
ATAAAGGCCTATTAGAATTTCCTACCCCGAAAACAAAAATATATGTTCGGCAGTTCTTAGGGTTCAGCGGGTACCACTCCCGGTATATTAAAGGGTACGCGCTCATAACGGAACCTTTAACCCGCACACTGAAGGGAATAATCAGAAGGAAAATATAGAACGGACGGATGAATGCGAAAAAGCATTCCAGGAGTTAAAGGAGAAATTGACAGAGAAAAACCATTTTTATACTCTCCCGATTTGTCTAAAGAGTTCACAATACAAACTTATGCTTCCGATAAAGGAATAGGGGTGAAATTGGCCTAAAAGGGGCCAGACAACTCTGAACACCCAGAATTGTATTTAAGCCTAAAATTCACGGAAAGCGAGTGCCGATATTGCGCGATCGAAAAAGAATGGGCTGCAAATATTTTCTTGATAAAAAAGTTAAGGCATTATTTAGATGGACAGCAATTTATGATCGAGACTGATCATAATCCTCTGGTTTTCCTGAAAAATAATGCGGGTAACAACCACCGGCTTATGAAGTGGTCACATGCTATGCAACCATTTAATTATAAAATTGTTCATAGACCAGGATCACATAACAAACACGCAGACTGTCTAAGTAGGGCAGAATAAGTCTAAAAAATACTCTAAGTGTAGTTTTTCTTTTCTCTCTATAATTGTAAATAATCTGTCATGTTTTTAATTAAGGTATTGTGGAAATGTAAACATTTTTTTCTTAATTGCGCTGATACATAGATAAATGTTGTCAGCAATGTCAGGGCTACCTCTAGAGATGGAAATGCGAGGGAATTTCCTGTACCTAACCTTTGCCTTCCGGATTTTGCAGATGCCGCAAAATCTCTTCAAAACGGGGGAGGGGATGTGGAATTTCCATCCCTCAAAGACCATTATGCGATGCTAGAAAACAGCAATAGAACTTTAAAACCGCAGAACCCTTTCGGAAGTGTTCTCCGCTCCCCGAAGCGGTGAGGAAGCGACAATGCATTAGCTCAGTGGTACTCAACCTGTGGCCCGCGGGCCTCATGCGGCACAGAACACAGTAACTTTTATTTTTTCATTATTAGAAACGTAATTTTAAAAACTGGCATTCTAAGTTTATTTATATTTTTTACATTTTTATAAGTATTATAATAACGTGAACAATCATCGCTCGTTGAGATCTAACTGAAACTGTCGCTTGCGGCACTTAACTATAAACTCCATGGTCTTGGCCAACAAAAAGATTTTTACATCTAAACTTGCGTCTTCATTGAAAACACTACCTCCCTATGATTACATGTTTGACATGTCTAAAGTTAAGTAATAAGATATTTAGATATTTATCTGTTGTAATAACGTTTATGCGTGACATTTTTATGCTTTTATTTTAATTGCCTATTACGCGGAACGGATCAGCCTGCTTTGCCGTTTTGAAGTCTTGTTTCTTTATAATTTAATACCCATAATGGCAGGCGTTTCTTCAAACGGTAAACGAAAATTGTCTGATGAAAAGAGAAATTTTCAAGACAATTGGGAAGAAGAATATTTCGTTGTTAAAAATAAACATTATTTGGTCACATGCTTGATCTGTCGTGAGAATGTTATATTAAAAAAAATATAACATTGTTCGTCATTATACTACGAAACACAAAGCATTTAATGACACTTTTCGTTGCGGCTCTTTGATAAGAAGTGAAAAGTTAACTTTTGTAAAGAAATCATTGCAACAAGAACAAAATATTCTATCAGTGGCGATTTCACAAGATTCATTGGTGACAAGAGAGTCGTATGAAATTTGTTACATTCTTGGAAAATATATGAAACCATTTACTAACGCAGAAGTTGTGTCGGTGCTTCCAACGTATTATTTGATAAATTTAGCAATAAAAACCAAATAACTCAAATCAAAAACATGTAGCTTTCTGATTCTACCTGCGCTAGATGCATTGAAGATATTGCAACACACGTTTTCAATCGCATCTTAGAAGACTTGAAAAACTAAAAATATTTTAGTTTGGCTTTCGATTCTAGCACCGATATTTCAGCGACATCGCAATGTTCCGTTTTCGTTAGATTCTGTACTGAACGAAATATTATTCACAAAGATTTTTTGATATTTCTTCCTATGAAAAATCAAACCAGAGGCACGGACTACCTCGATCATATTAGTACATTCCTTGAGAACAATCATATTGATATAAAAAAATTAGTTTGTATATGCACGAATGGATGTCCTTCAATGACCGGATCTGAAAAGGGATTTATTGCCCTATTGAAAAAGAAATACAATTTAACTAATCTCTTGTCTTTTCATTGTATCATACACCAAGAGCACTTAGCATCTATTTGCGAAATAGATGTCTTAATGAAGACCGTAATAAATATAGTTAATTATATCCGAGCATGAGAATTGAATCACAGAAAATTTTAAATTATTTTAGAAGAATTAAACAGTAATTATAGCGATGTCCTTTTACATACCTCAGTGAAATGGCTAAGCCAAGGAATAGTTCTGGTGCGATTTTTTTCTTTAAGACAAGAAATTATTTTGTTTTTAGAGCAAAACAACAAAATTTGCAGCGAACATCATAATGATGGATGGTGGTGTCTTTTAGCTTTTCTATGCGACATCACAGAAAAAATTAGTGAGCTTAATCGTGGGTTACATGGTGAAAATAAAATCATTTCGCAATTGGCGAAAAAAGTATTTGCTTTTGAAGAAAAATTAAACATCTATCAGAAAGAAATAAAGAACCAAGTATTGCTTAACTTTCCAACCGTAACAAAACCTAAACAAGATGGAATGATTATTTTCTAATAGAAATATGAGATATTTTAAAATTATTTAACTGCCTTAGCCAAGGAATTTAAAACAAGTTTTAGGACATACATTGTATCAAGAATTGTTTGTTGCTTATAGAAAATCCCTGGCACCTAGAAACAGCAACTATAACACAATTAGCTGAATTCGGATATGATTATATAAAGTTATTTGATGAATTTATCGAGTTTAAGAATGATACTAATCTGAAAGCTATTTTTAAAGAAAAGAGAGATGAAAACGAGTACATAGATTTTTGGAAATTAGTCCCTGAAAAATATAAAACTGTACAAAATTGTGCTTTTCTGTTGCTCACATTATTCGCATCAACGTATCTTTGTGAATCATCCTATTCTAAAATGAAATATGAGAAAAGCGTATACAGGAATCGACTTACTGATTCTCACCTTGATGAAGTATTGAGGCTAGCATGTAGATTTATAAACCCGATTTGTCTGATATAGTAAAAAAAGTCTTCAGTATCAAAAGTCACACTAATTTTTAATTAAACAATTGGAAGAAAGTTTAACTTTGAGTTTTATTATTTCTTTTTTTTTGGAATATGTATTTTGAAGTACACAAATATGATGAAAACAATCATATTGGGAAATGCGCTGTTGTTAATGTTTGAGCTAGTATTGACTGGTATGATGATAAATAATAAGTACTGTTATTCTTCTTTAATTTTAGAAAATATTTGTTGATTTATCAGGCGATGTGCATCCTTATCTTTAATGAAACGGAGTTCAACCAATAATGTTTTTCCCTATAAGGATTTTTTTCGTCCTATCACTATAAAGTTGCGGCCCTTTCAATTTGGAAATTATGTGAATGCGGCTCGAGGCAAAAAAAGGTTGAGTATGGCTGCATTAGCTGATCGCCAAGCAGTTGAACAACATAAGAACAATGCCCTGGCTCCCGAATGTCTGCGAGCTTGGCGTTACAGGATAAAGACGAACCGACCCATGAGGAGTTTCGATGCAGGACATTTCGATATTGTATCGATAAATTAATTACGATAGTGTTGCACACGAAACTCGAGAAGAACCAATAAGAAATCGGACTCAGAAGTGCAAAAATTAAAATGTCCCACCAGGGGTAAAACATATAAAAGAGACGGATGATGAGAGCGAGGGAGCTTTTTGCGGATTTTAAGATTCAAATGGCTAAAAAGCCGGGGAGAACTTTTCTCTCGGAATTTGTTTTGATTTAAGCTGTAAGTTGGAAAACTTACACTTAGAAGACCAGAGAGCTGCTGGATCTAGTTAGGGATAACGATCCCTGTATAACCATCGCTAGGTTGGTATTATAAATTTACGGACTTTATCCAGTTTTCTGTGCTCTGATCCTTATCTCCGAGACTCGACTAACGACTAGAAGGATTGTGAATTTATTCCCTTTTCTTGAACCGTAGCTGTAGTGTGCGACTATGATTCATCTTTACGTGGACTGTAGCCGTAGTGCATGTCGTCGCTCATCGTTTCTTAAAGTGTTCCTGTATAAATAACTTTGTTTACTCCCATTTAACCCAGAGCACCGAATACAGTGCATATATATTAATTTCACAAATCTGTTATTTGCTGTTATTTTCATTTCTCGTGACCTGCGATATACACTACCTTGAGAGTTTAATTTGACTCTACATCGTAGGTAAATTACGTTAAATCTAAAAACCCACAATGGATAAGGAAAGAATGGCTTCTAATGAAGAATTTAAATCCAGGATCAAAGAATGAGATTTGGCAGAACTTAGTGGATCCAAAATGTCCTCTTACCATACTTACAAATAAAATTAGGGTTGATGAAACAAGTAAAAACTTTGGATAAAAATGGTGATTGCTTTCGATATTAAAAAAAAATGATTTTCCACATTTATTGGAAGGTAAAATCGAAGAAGATATAAAGAAGAAGATATATTTATTTTTGTTTTTAGAGCAAAGCAACAAAATTTGCAGCGAACATCATAATGTTGGATGGTGGTGTCTTTTAGCTTTTCTATGCGACATCACAGAAAAACTTAGTGAGCTTAATCGTGGGTTACATGGTGAAAATAAAATAGTTGAGAATAATCTGTTGATAATATCTTCTAACTTCGTTAGAAGATATTATCAACAGATATAAGACTGTTAAGGAAGGATAAAAAATTTAAGGAAAAAATGAAATCGATCGAAGGATGTGTATGTTTCAAAGACGTCACTCAGAAATTTTTTTAGGAATTAGAAGGATTTCAACTATACAATGGTAGTGTAATAAATGCTACAAACTTTTAAATAACTGGGTTGTAACATGAGCTTAAAAATACACTTTTTGCACACCCTTCTTGAGTATTTTCCTGAAAATCTTGGTCCGTTGAGTGATGAACAGGGGGAAAGATTTCCCCAAGATTAAAAATGCATGTAAAAACGATATGAAAGACACTTAAATGTCAATATGATGACAGGTAGCTGTTGGTGGTTGAAAAGAAACATTGAACCAGCTTCAAAATCTAAAGCACACAAGCGTTCTTTTGAAAGAAAAGTCAAATAAATCTGTCTATGATTTTTATAATCTAATTTCTTTTTCGATTTATATCTAATTTTATTATTATTTATTTGATTTTTAAGTATTTTTTGCAAGAATATTTATTTAAATCTTGAATATTTTGTAAATTGCATATACAAATATTTTTAAAATGTCTCAAATACGAAATTTTTAGTAAGCCTGTGTAATCCAATAAAAATGGTATTTTCAGTTAGCTTGAACTTCCCTGCACCCGGAGACACGGTTGTTTTATAAATTTCGTCCACCAAAGAAATTGAGGACCGTTTTAAACACACCTGACCAGATTTTTTCTCCGAATAATTTAAGATTTAAAATATTTCTTGCATTTTTTAAAAAGAAAAATACATCAAGGTTTCAATCCAAGTCGGCAATCCATGGACACATTTTCTCCAAAGGTTAACATTGAAGTAAGCGAATTCAATAGGGTTAGTACACAGCAGCTGTAATGTTGTTTACTGAGCTGCATGATTAAAAAAATATTTTACGGGAGAATAAAACTTTGAATTTGCTAACAATTGAAAAAATACGCATTTTCAATTGCAATAGTTTAAATTCAATTGAAGTACAAAATATTTTAAAGTTAATTTAAGTTTAATAATTAAAGTTTAAAATAACAATATTTTAAAAAGCCTCTTTTCAGACAAATGCGTTCTGAAATTATAAAAAATAATAACTTAAGATAATCAATAAAAATGAAATCTGTATTTATAGTCAGTTACATGTTTTTCTCTACTTTGTCGATTTTAGTTCAAATTCTATTAACTTATGGTTAAAACTTTGCTGATCAGTCATATCGCGATTGCATTAGCTTATCAACCTTAGCAAAAATAAATAGTTATGCGTACCTGTAATAAACCAAAATAATTATGAATTCCATATTTTGTTAAGCTATAGGCTTATTTTTATGAAGTGAAAACTAGATATACAACCAAAGAATAGTATTTTTATAATATAACTCAACACAGAAAAAACTGTAAAAGTGACAACTACTTTTGTTTAGTATTATATATATTAGGATATATTTCATGATGCATATCATACAAAATTTTACTGCAGTAAATTGTAAAATATTTCAAATTTTAAACTTACTACGGCCGGAGCTTATTTGCCACTCTGTTGAAAGGCGCTTTCTGCAGGGTTCTTCTGCTTTCTGAAATCGGATGTCAGTTTTCAATGTTTTTAGGGAAGCGCAGAATAAAGTTAAAACTTCTACTGCGCAATTGCTCGATCTAATGACGTAGATAACTTTTTAAATGGATCTGTCTCAAAATTCTCGCAACCATGCTGGAGAGAGGTGAGAGTGGGGAAATATTTAAAAAATTTTCATTTTAATAAAATGTTAATATTTTTTTTTCAAAACAAAAGTAAGTTATTCAGTAACGTTTTATAAGTGTCAAAACTTCCTACGTCATTTGGAGAACGAGATGAAAATAAATAAATTAATGTAACTGTCCTTAATGTAATTATTGGTGCTAAACCAAAAGTAATCAAGAAAATCTCGGGGTGAAGTTTAGAACATGTTTAATTACTTTATAAATCACAGTTAGAAGGAACGGATTACATTACACAGTACAAAACAATTGAAAAGCATTAAGGGGACTCACGACTCTTAAGCGAGGAAATAAGGCATATTTTCATACTTTTTGACTCTTTGCAACTATTTCAATTTACCCCCAAATTTTCCAAATTTTATCTATATGATAAATTAATATATTTATTTTAATAAACAAATTTTCAAATCTCAAAATAATTTTCAATGATTTTTTTTAAATGCTTTAGATATACCTTGTTTTTTAAGCATTTTTATTGTATACTGGCTCGCGCGCAGAACTATGAAATTAATTTCACACTTAAATGTATAATTTCCGTTTTATATTTAAAATAAATAATTCAAAATACAATTGAACGTAAAACATTCAACATTAAAATATTTTTTCAATTTTTTTAAAACTGCTCAAAATATACTTAAAATTTCCTTAAATTTTTGCATTCATTTACCCCTTGAAAAAATAACAAAATGTGCAGCGATTGCAATAATTCTAGTTCAGACGCAATAAAATAACACGATTATGCAGTGATAAAAATTTCATGGAATTACACTGCTGGCCACCCAAATTGCAACACCAAGAAAGACAAGAGATATCACAACAAAATTTATTTTGTAGATAACATGTTGACCAAGTATCAAATGATTAAATTTATAGACTTCTGTGAAGTGTGGTTCCTGCCAAAATCAGTAGCCAGAGTAGCCGCCATTGTTGGAGATCACCGCTACCAAACGCCTCGGCATTGATTCAAAGAGACTTTGGATGCGTTCTTGGGGTACAGCAGACCAAGCAGCTTCCACACGTTGCCAAAGTTGATCTGCTGTGGCAGCTGGGGATGGAATCTGGGTCAATCGTAGAGCAACCATGGACCACATGTTTTCTATCGGCGAAAGATCCGGAGAGCGAGGCGGCCAGGGAAACAATTCAATCTGGCGATTGACGAAGAACCGTTGGACAATGCGTGCCACGTGTGGTCGCGCATTATCCTGTTGAAATATGGCTGTTGGCAAGCCCTGAAGGTAAGGAAGGACAACTGGCTCCAACACCTCGGAGATGTAGCGCTGGCTGTTTAAAGTATCGGCAATGCATACTAGAGGTGTGCGAGAGTGATATCCAATACCGCCCCATACAATCGTGGTGTTGCAGACAGAAGCGTGACTCGTCAGTAAAGACAATTTCATTCCATTCTGCAGTCCACATCCTTCTGTCATCGCACCATTGGCGGCGGAGACGTCTGTGGTTCTGCGTCAAGAGTAGACAAAGCAATGGACGTCTTGCGGACAGACCACTCTGCTGTAAACGGCGTCGAATGGTACGCGCAGACACTGGATGATGCCTTATAGACTGCATGTGCTGTGCTATGGTTCGTGATGTGACTGAGCGATCCGTCACTGCCATGCGCACAATTTGCCTGTCATCACGTGAAGTGGTGCGCTGAGGTGGATGCGATCGAACACGCCGGTCCGTCGTACCCTCCTGCATCCAACGATCACATATCCGCATTACAGTTGTTTGGTTTCGTCCAACACGACTACCGATTTCCCTGAAAGATAATCCACAATCTCGGTAGGCCACTATCCTTCCTCTGTCGAACTCGGATACTTGATCAAAAGATTATCGCTGTTTTCGACGAGGCATAATTGATCGTTTTTTTGAAAAAACCACAAGAAAAACACAATTGCCGAACTTGAAATCGTCGAAATCTCCAAGCCTTAAATAGCGCTTTGAAGTGGCGCCACAGGCGCGCGTGATGTTCGTCTGCGCTGAAATTCTAATCATTTGCATATCTCACCTCCGCTAATGCATGTTGTAAATTTCATGTTATTTGCATGTTTCCTTCAGGGTGTTGCATTTACAGTGGCCAGCAGTGTATGTTCCATAGTTTTTCAGATATCAGTTTCGGAATGATGCAAAATTACATTTTGAGAAAAATGAGTTTAAAACTTTTCTTACCATAAACTTGATCAGTAATTAAATATTTAGAATATCAATATCTCCGGAACTAAGCGAAATACTTTCATGCGGTTTGCTTTATGTTGTTCAGAAATGATCAGGCTTTAACATATATTTTTTCAAAACATCGAATGTTTTAAAGATTTAAGGGTAGTGAGTCCCCTTAAGAGAAAAACAAATAAGTTGACATAACAACCAAAATCGGACATCAGACCGGGAGGTCTCCACTATCGACAAAATCCAAACTCTCTCTGCTTAAAAAAATGACAGCAAGATGGAAGTGTATCCGTTTGGTGGCGACATTTGCATTTGTGGCTCGGAAGTATTATATCGTGCGTTATAGACTCCCCCCCTCTGGTTCTGATGCCATCCCGGCTCGGAACCAGAAAGTAATTTTTGGGGACGTCCTCTTTTCCTTACAGGTCCAACTTCAGGCTCATAATAGTTCTTAGGGCAGAAATATGATAAGTTCCAAGGACTTGGTCTGAGTTGGCCGGGTTGCCAATCTCATATGTTGTTGGTGATCTCAAGGTGGGAATGAGGTAAGGACCTTTGGCATGAATTTCGTGCTTATGTTGTTCCGACTTATAGGTTGAATGGTCACCCAAACTTTGTCGCCAGGTTTGAAGTATTTTTGTCTTCTTCGTCGTTGATGTTTTGGACCAGATGGCCAGAAAATACTCAGTCAAGTCCTCATCTAGACGTTGGCCAGATCAGGTTTTTTTAAATATCCTTGATTTGGCCGCAATAAATGCATGGATAATTTACAAGGAGACATCTAGAAATAAATCCATCAGCCGCGGAGATTTTATTTTGAATAAGCCTGAGGAGCTTTGAAAGATATAAATTTCATCAAAAAACCCTAAATTATCTATTTCCAACCAAGAGAGAATTTATGTTTGAGACACCATTCCTAACGTAACTTAAACAATGCCAAATAATGCATGCAAAGGCAACAAAACATTGCAGATTTGGGAAAACTGTAGAAAGTATGTTTGTGCAACCCGTACAGGTAAAATAAACAAAATCGGTAATCTGTGTTCACTGTCAAACCGAGTAGTGTAAGTAACAAATTTATTTCACTTTAACTAAATTTATTTCGTAATGTAACTATTTTTTTTTATTTTTTTTTTTTTTATTGTTTCATTTGAAATCTCCTCATGCACCACAAGGTATAACATGAGGCTTACAGAAGTAAGTGAAAAACACAAAACAAGAAAAATTAAACATTTAAATTACAAACAAAATTTTGCAAGACAGCAAGACTTTCCACACTCTTAACGAGATCAGAAAGAACAGGAGGCCAACAAATGGACAGACGTCTCAGGTCCGCCTTTAATATATCTCGGGCATTCGCATGTAATTTGCAGTGAAAAAGAAAATGTTCAACATCTTCATCAGCATCACCACAAGCACAAAGTCCACTAGTCACCAAATTAAAACGAAGCAAATAACTCTTGAAATTTCCATATTGTGATGCAATTTACTAAACGTTGACAAATTTCAAAACATCTACACTAATTTGACTGTCTTAGCTCTTTGCTATGTTGTATTATACTTTGTTTACTTGATTTTATTTGTAATTTATTTAAAAATCAATCAAATTTTATATTTATAAGCTTCAATAATGCTTAATATTGTATTTATTTTATATTTATAAGCTTTAATAGTGCTTAATATTATATTTATTTCATATTTATGAGCTTTAATATTATCAAACAGCGCACCTTTCCTTTTTTTTTGGGGACAAGCGGTCAAAGTGACCGGCTGATCGTAGTTAAAGGTATACGGAAAACGCCGTAATGTTAGTGTTAAAACATAATTTAATATCTGTTTCAAAAATCACTGCTCATAATTTCACTGTAAAGTTTTTCAAGAAATGTGCTAAAGTAATTCATTCTCGGAATGAAGGGATTTTTAATATAGATTAAAATAATTTCTATTTTAATATAGATTAAATTATGGATTTTTAAGAATCTTCTGTATGTAGACCCTTTTTCGAATCTGTTTCCATAGTGAGTGAATCTACAGGCCTGTAGATATGTTCACGAAAGGTTTGATTTCTATTAAGCATAAAAATTGTTGTAACTTGATACGATTAACTATTGTTTAGGTAATATTTTTATCGTAAGTTTTCTTTTTCAGTGTGTCCTTACTTGCATTTTTTTTAATTTCTCAACTGTTTCTCATTTTGATTTGTATTTTGATGTTCTATAATATAGTGTGAATATGCAATAAGCATTGTAAGGGGGCATTGTTGGGATGTTCAATGCCCATTCCCCGTTTGTCGCCAAAAGTTGCGATAGAGCTCATCCTCCGCCAAGGTTGGCGTAATAATGCCTGCACTTCGCCTTTTGTCTCTCTGACCTGCGCACGTGTTTACGATGAGGGGTCTATCTAGTAGGCGCCGCTCCGTTTTAAATCGTTTGCGAAATGTGTATAGTTTCTGCTGTAAATAAAGCTTGGTGCTACAACTCTGCTAGTCATCTTCACTAATAACCTTACAGTGTAGTTGAACAGAAAAACAATAAAAAGCACAGAAATTCTGATGCTGGACAATTGTCATATAGTGAATCATATGTTGCTTTCCACAATTTTTCAAATCACCTTGTCTATTCATGACAGCTGCAAAAAAAAAAAAAAAAAAAAAAAAAAAAAAAAAAAAAAAAACTTTTCAGATCGTTTACTTGAAAACGATGACTAAACGATGTTGAAATCTAGTGTGGCTGATTTCTTAGCCTTCGCCGAATGCAAACACTCTGTAAGTACCAGTATAAGATTTCCTCACTGTCACGTACGAAAAGATAAACTTATGAATCGGGACGAGAAATTACCGAACGTGCGTGTTACATACTGGCTGAGAGTCTCTGCACAAATTTTGAAAACCTTGTTACCTCTTTCGCCTACGTTCATTAATTAAACTATTCTGACTCCGAGCAGAACACGAAACCCCGAACATGAGTTGCTATGTTTAAAGTTTAAAACGAATCTAAAAAAAACTAGATTAGCAGAGAGCTTGTGAGGTTCATTAAGGAACATAGTGTCAGAGTTTGATTGGTCTAATAGTCAGCACAACAGCGAGAAGATCAGGAGCGATTCCATAGCCAGCCACGTTGTTGTGAAAGAGAGAGAGAAAAAAAAACATGACCAAGAATTAGTAGCTGCATGGGTATTACAGCACGTAAAGATAAACTGCTTAAGAGCACGTAAAACAGCCTTTTGGCGTGGGTTTCAGAGTTCCCGGTCTCTCTCAGTGGGTTAGGAATATTAGATTCGTTAAAGAAGATCACAGTATACCTTATTTTTCGGACGATAAGACGCACCTCAAATTTATGATAGGATTACAGAAAAGAATATTTTGTATTTTATTCGGTATATAAAGTTATTTTGAATTTCTTACTCAATAAAGATAAATATATATGCATGACAAAAAATGTATATAACAAACGTAATAAAAATATATATAAAATATATATTATATATAATAAATATATATAATACATATAATAATATACAGTAAGTCCTCGAGTTACGCGGATTTGTAGATACGCGGTTGTAATTTTCAACTGTAATTCGAATCATTTCGAAGAAAAGACGTTTAATAGAAACGACGAATAAATTTGGATAAGTGGATAAATTTGATAAATTTGGATGGAAGTTCTCCATCGCAAACGCATACTGATAAGTCTTGCGGTGATACAAGCGAATGAGTTAAGAAGTTTTGAAAATTTAAGGGAATAAGGGACCTTCAATCTCGTTCTTCTTTAATTTCAATATTTTACTCTATATACCACATGAGTGCATTTAATGGATATATTAAATGCACTATAATATAGACTATAATCGTAATATTATAATTATTATATTATTATAATCGTAATATTATATTTTAATATTATAATATTCTAATATTACGAATATTAATCGTAATATTCAAAAGAGTATTACGATTAATATTCTTTTCTACTACATTGAAGATACTTAGAATTCACAAACAAGTATTTTGGGGAGGAATTAGACCTGTTTATCAAAAAATTCTTCAAAAATGCTAGAAATATTCAAAAGGCTTCATGCGTATTCATTTTCTTCCGAATTTCTCAGAATTGTTTATTGAAGTGTTTGTCACAACATTGTGCATTTTTCTTTGAAATCACAAATATTTTCAAATTTATAGACCATAAAATGATGTAAAAACGTAAAAAACAAAAAAAAATAGCAGGTAGATTAGAAAAAAATTATTGAAGGCTTTAGATTCATCCAAAAAGTAAATAAATAAATGCACATTTATATTTATATACATATGGTAAACTTATAATAAAAGATTTAAAGATTTTAATTAATATATAATGCGTATAGAGTATGTTTGAAAATTTTTGAAAAACATGCATTACTCTGCAAAAAATTCCTTATTTTGAATTCTAAGGGTTTTCAATGTAGTAAAAAAGAAAATTAATTATTATCATTTTGCATATAGAGTTAAAAAATTTAAAATTTAAAAAATCAAGTTTGAAGGTCCCTTGTCCCTTTAAAGCAGCGGTTCTCAACCTGGGGAGGCGTAGAAGAATTTCAAGGGAGGCGTGAGTTTAAAAAAATAATAAATAAAACTAACTGTAATTTACTGTACTCAATTTTGCAGTCACAATGTAACCGTAACGTATTTTCGACATACGAACACGAACACAATAATTGTCGCACACGATAATTGTCGTAGCTGAAATGTCAGAAAAACATTCTGAAGACTTAAGGATGCAGTTAAGAGTTTCACAGAAAAGATAACTCTTTGGCAACGCCGTCTTCAGAGTTCAGAGCCAAACATTTTGTCCTTTCCAAGACTGAACGACAAACAAAAACACGATCGGAGAGCTTTTTATCGGTTTTCTACGCTGAATATCTGGCGAACGGCGTTCTGTGATTGGTTTCTAGCCTCTGTCATATGCAAATTCCCCCCGTGCGCCCCCATCGTGCAGAATTCTATATGAGAAACACTTATCCAAAGAAAAATGGAAAACAATTGTCACAATAGATGAATCATGGGTGTATTTAAATGATTGCAATAAAAAAAGAGCCATTTATTATCATAAGAGGGGAGTAAAAAAATTTAAGTACATGGTTCAAAGAATCGAAAGAAAGTTTTTCGAAGGGATTCATGATTGTTTCTGGTTTTTCTTATAATGGCAAGTTAAAAATAAAGAGAGTGGAAAAAATGTCAAGATTAACTCCAAATACTATCAGGAACATATTTTATCGCCAATTTTTCTGAATGAAATACCATCGCTTTACCCACAGTGCCATCAGTCTGTGAGACTCCATCGGGACAAAGCTAGCAGTCACACATCAAAATCCACTGTAAATTTCCTAAAAGAAATGAAACAAAAAACTGGTATCAAGGCCATACCCTTCACTGATATCCCTACTAAATCTCCCGATGTATCACCTATGTATTTTTGTGCTTTCGGACTTTTAAAATCTGCATTATCCAAACGTCGTCCCAAAACCCTTACAGGACTCTGGAAAGCTGTTCAGGAGGAATGGGATAGAATACCTCTTCTGACACTTCAAAAGGCATTATTATCCTGGAAATTGCGGTGTCGAAAGATTGTTCAGAATAAGGGATGTCAAATAGAACATTTAAAACACAAGAATTTTATGTAATTTAGTTTTGTGAATACAATATACATCGTCTAAAAATGTGTGAACAGCCTCTGTAGAAGCTTTGTCCTTATGAAGATCAAATTTATCAATGTCCTTTCCATATAACTCTGGAATTTCTTCTTCAAAAATTGTTTCTAAAATATTCTGCTGATAGTAGAGTGAATTTATTTTGGCTTTACTCGAGACTTTTTTTTTATTTTTAATTTGTCGTTGTAACAAAATCCTGCAACTATCATGAACTCCACTGAGAACCTTTCTGTACATTGACGTAACAATTTCGTACGGTCATTCCCGTCAGTTGAGCAATAGAAAATAGGTCTAATTTTATTAAAGTCACTTAAATACACCCATGCCCTATCGAGTGTTAACACAAATTTTCATTTTTCAGTAGCTAGGTTCTTTTCATAGAATTTTCTACCATTAATTTTTCTTTCAACAATATACTTTGCCAAAAGCAGATGAACTTCAGGTTTAAATATCCTTTTTAACTTCCCATCTTTCTGAATGATTTTAGTTACAGTGCCAGAAGACATTCCTAGTTTCGATGCAATGGATCTTTGAGTCGGCAGATTTTCTTTTAAGATCAGAGACTTCACTTTCTTGATATTTATCTGCGTTCGAACAGTTTTAGTATGAGGTTTAGTGGTCATGTTTTAATTTTTACTTTCAATTAGACGTTCTTTCCCTTCCATATTTAATATATTATAAATTCCTATTTTTGAAATGCCGTAACTGCAATTTTTACACTGCTTTATAATTTGTTGATACGAATATTTCTCCCCGGAAAGAGCAGTTATGTAACCATCGAGATATCTATCAATTTTAGGAAACGTTTTCAAAATAAATCTTTTATTTACATTCCAATCAAAGCAAAATAATAGCAGACGATTATTCTGAAGTTGCCAAATTTTTATCTCAAAATGCAAACTCCAAAATCAAATTACAAAATCGTTTCCATAAAGTGCGAACGACCTTCTGTATATATATGTATGTACATCATAGGTACAGGGTGTATCCATTACAAGAAACAAATTTCGAGGTGACTGGTTGAAAATCGAAAAACTAATGGGCCGCGAGTTCGATTAACAGCGACAGATTTATGTACACATATTTATAAGGTGAGTTTTATTTAATATCCGCATATATAGGATGAATACTTAAATTTTATAATAAGTTGATTGTTAAATAAATATTCTCAACATCCACCTTAGATAGTTGTTCTCTAAACTTCCAAAGAGGAACTAATTGGACATAAATTCCTTTAAATCATTATTCCTATCTTTTAGTTGAAAAATATTACATTTCGTCGAAAACCCAAATAATTCTTAAACTGCTCTTCATTGATTTAATGGTAAAAAGTGACTACATTTTTTAAAAAAAATGTTTCGTGGAATAGAATTCTCTGCTTCCACACTTATTGAGTTGTTCATTTTGGGCACAACCATCTTCTTTGAATATAAAAAATAAAACTGTTATATATGTAACTCTGTTCAGATGATGCATCATAATAAGGTAGGTAAATTTTAATCCTTAATGATTTTATAACTGCATGAATATTTCGGAACGAAATGTACTTCTTATGTTAACAAATGAAACTTGATTTCCCGCACAATAATTGTTTTAAGGAGCTTCATTTAGAATGTATGTACACTAAAAACTAAGTATACTAGAAGTGCAAAATATTCCTAAAATTTATTGCTAAAAATTCATTACACTTCAACCTAATTTGAATTAAGGAGGATTTGTTATCTATTTTGTTTTGAAGTCATTTTATTTATGAAAATTAAAGAAACAACTTAAAAAAATAACACAAATTACAACAATAAACAATTATAACAATTAAAACAATAACAATTATATTTAAAGACGTGCATATTATAGTTTTTTTATGACGTTCACTGTGTTATATTTACATGCAAATTTTCTTCCAAGCCAAATGGCGATGCCATGCAATGAAGAATTTATCGATTTTTAATAAAAGCTATCATTTTATATCGAATAAAGAACACTCCAGAAAGAAAAATTTTCATATAAAATGCATTGAAACAAGCAAACTTAAACAAAAACAATAAAACTGAATGTATACCGAAATACATTTTGGGCATTCAGCCTCAATAGTGAACCATAAAGTCAAATACAGGTAAAATGAGACAAATATAGAACACACTGCTGGGAAAAGAAATGAAACAAGATGGCTTCGTAGCTGCATATATTAAAAAAATGCAACCAACCAACCGGTCCAGACAGGACCTCTTCCTTTGTCCGAGCTCTCGTAATTCGCACATTTATGTCGACAAAAATATAACAGGTATAATTTTTCAACTGCCAGGTAACATTGAATACGTTTTAAAAGGTAAAATTACATTTACAAATATTCCAATGGAGTATGTTTTAAAAGGTTAAATTACCTTCACAAATATTCAAATTGTAGGTCCGAAATAGCCTATTGGTAGCGAGTTGAGCTTCTGAATGGAGGTGCCCCCTTCAAATCCCGACGACCGCGATTAAATATCTCCGAGTCTAATGCACATAGATGCCCGTTAAATCTATAGACCGAGATATCCTCCTACGCAGTAAGTGGGTGGGAGAGGGTGAGAGCCCTACAGGAGTGTTTATTCCCCTGTATGCTATACCTTCGATTCTTGTCCAGATAGGTGCCCGTTAAATCTGTAGACCGAGAAGTCCTCCTACGCAGAAAATGGGTGGGAGAGGGTGAGAGGCCTACAGCAATGTTCATTCTCCTGTATGGTATACCTTCGAGTCTAGTCCACATAGGTGCCCGTTAAATCTGTAGACCGAGATATCCTCCTACGCAGTAAGTGGGTGGGAGAGGGTGAGAGCCCTACAGGAGTGTTTATTCCCCTGTATGGTATGTCTTCGTGTCTAGTCCAGATAGGTGCCCGTAAAATTCGTAGACCGAGAAGTCATCCTACGCCGTAAGTGGGGGGGAGAGGGTGAGAGCCCTACAACAATGTTAATTTTCCTGTATGGTATACCATCGAGTCTAGTCCAGATAGGTGCCCGTTAAATCCGTAGACCGAGAAGTCTTTCTACGCAGTAAGTGGGGGGGGGGAGAGGGTGAGAGCCCTACAGCAATGTTCATTCTCCTGTATGGTATGTCTTCGTGTCTAGTCCAGATAGGTGCCCGTAAAATTCGTAGACCGAGAAGTCCTCCTACGCCGTAAGTGGGGGGGAGAGGGTGACAGCCCTACAGCAATGTTCATTCTCCTGTATGGTATGTCTTCGTGTCTAGTACAGATAGGTGCCCGTTAAATTCGTAGACCGAGAAGTCCTCGGACGCAGTAAGTGTGTGGGAGAAGGTGAGAGCCCTACAGCAATGTTGATTCTCCTGTTTGGTATGTCATCGTGTCTAGTCCAGATAGGTGCCCGTTAAATCAGTAAACCGAGAAGTCATCCTATGCAGTAAGTGGGTGGGAGAGGGTGAGAGCCCTACAGCGATTTTAATTCTCCTGTATGGAATACCATCGAGTCTAGTCAAGATAGGTGCCCGATTAATCCGTAGACCTAGAAGTCTTCCTACGCAGTAAGTGGATGGAACAGGGTCAGATCCCTACAGCAATGTTGATTCTCCTGTATGGTATACCTTCGAGTCTAGTCTAGATAGGTGCCCGTTAAATCCGTAGACCTAGTTGTCCTCTTACGCAGTAAGTGGGTGGGAGAAGATGAGAGCCCTACAGCAATGTTGATTCTCCTGTATGGTATACCTTCGAGTCTAGTCCAGATAGGTGCCCGTTAAATCCGTAGACCGAGAAGTCATCCTACGCAGTAAGTGGGTGGGAGAGGGTGAGAGCCCTACAGCAATGTTGATTCTCCTGTTTGGTATACCTCCAAGTCTAGTCAAGATAGGTGCCCGTTTAATCCGTAGACCGAGAAGTCTTCCTACGCAGTAAGTGGGTGGGAGAGGGTGAGAGCCCTACAGCAATGTTGATTCTCCTGTATGGTAAGTCTTCGTGTCTAGTCCAGATAGGTGCCCGTTAAATCCGTAAACCGAGAAGTCTTCCTACGCAGTAAGTGGGTGGAGCAGGGTCAGATCCCTACAGCATTGTTGATTCTCCTGTTTGGTATATCTTCGTGTCTAGTCCAGATAGGTTCCCGTTAAATCCGTAGACCGAGAAGTCCTCCTACGCAGTTAGTGGGTGGGAGACGGTGCGAACCCTACAACAATGTTGATTCTCCAGTATGGTGTTCCTCCGACTCTTGTCCAGATAGGTGCCCGTTAAATCTATAAACCGAGAAGTCTTCCTGCGCAGGAAATGGGTGGGAGAGGGTGCGAGCCCTACAGCAATGTTGATTCTCCTGTATGGTATACCTCCGAGTCTAGTCCAGATAGGTGGCCGTTAAATCTGTAGACCGAGAAGTCCTCCTACGCAGTAAGTGTGTGGGAGAGGTTGAGAGCCCTACAGCAATGTTGATTCTCCTGTATGGTATGTCTTCGTGTCTAGTCCAGATAGGTGCCCATTAAATTCGTAGACCGAGAAGTCCTCCTACGCAATAAGTGGGTGGAAGAGGGTGAGAGCCCTACAGCAATGTTGATTCTAATGTTTGGTATGTTTTCGTGTCTAGTCCAGATAGGTGCCCGTTTAATCCGTAAACGGAGAAGTCTTCCTACGCAGTAAGTGGGTGGAACAGGGTCAGATCCCTACAGCAATGTTGATTCTCCTGTCTGGTATACCTTAGAGTCTAGTCCAGATAGGTGCCCGTTAAATCCGTAGACCGAGAAGCCCTCTTACGCAGTAAGTGGCTGGGAGAAGGTGAGAGCCCTAAAGCAATGTTGATTCTCCTGTATGGTATACCTTCTAGTCTAGTCCAGATAGGTGACCGTTAAATCCGTAGACGAGAATTCATCCTATGCAGTAAGTGGGTGGGAGAGGGTGAGAGCCCTACAGCAATGTTAATTCTCCTGTAGGGTTACTGTAGGGTCAGATCCCTACAGCAATGTTGATTCTGCTGTATGGTATACCTTCGAGTCTAGTCCAGATAGGTGCCCGTTAAATCCGTAGACCGAGAAGCCCTCTTACGCAGTAAGTGGCTGGGAGAAGGTGAGAGCCCTACAGCAATGTTGATTCTCCTGTATGGTATACCTTCGAGTCTAGTCCAGATAGGTGCCCGTTAAATCCGTAGACCGAGAAGTCATCCTACGCAGTAAGTGGGTGGGAGAGGGTGAGAGCCCTACAGCAATGTTGATTCTCCTGTTTGGTATACCTCCAAGTCTAGTCAAGATAGGTGCCCGTTTAATCCGTAGACCGAGAAGTCTTCCTACGCAGTAAGTGGGTGGAACAGGGTCAGATCCCTACAGCAATGTTGATTCTCCTGTCTGGTATACCTTAGAGTCTAGTCCAGATAGGTGCCCGTTAAATCCGTAGACCGAGAAGCCCTCTTACGCAGTAAGTGGCTGGGAGAAGGTGAGAGCCCTAAAGCAATGTTGATTCTCCTGTATGGTATACCTTCTAGTCTAGTCCAGATAGGTGACCGTTAAATCCGTAGACGAGAATTCATCCTATGCAGTAAGTGGGTGGGAGAGGGTGAGAGCCCTACAGCAATGTTAATTCTCCTGTAGGGTTACTGTAGGGTCAGATCCCTACAGCAATGTTGATTCTGCTGTATGGTATACCTTCGAGTCTAGTCCAGATAGGTGCCCGTTAAATCCGTAGACCGAGAAGCCCTCTTACGCAGTAAGTGGCTGGGAGAAGGTGAGAGCCCTACAGCAATGTTGATTCTCCTGTATGGTATACCTTCGAGTCTAGTCCAGATAGGTGCCCGTTAAATCCGTAGACCGAGAAGTCATCCTACGCAGTAAGTGGGTGGGAGAGGGTGAGAGCCCTACAGCAATGTTGATTCTCCTGTTTGGTATACCTCCAAGTCTAGTCAAGATAGGTGCCCGTTTAATCCGTAGACCGAGAAGTCTTCCTACGCAGTAAGTGGGTGGGAGAGGGTGAGAGCCCTACAGCAATGTTGATTCTCCTGTATGGTAAGTCTTCGTGTCTAGTCCAGATAGGTGCCCGTTAAATCCGTAAACCGAGAAGTCTTCCTACGCAGTAAGTGGGTGGAGCAGGGTCAGATCCCTACAGCATTGTTGATTCTCCTGTTTGGTATATCTTCGTGTCTAGTCCAGATAGGTTCCCGTTAAATCCGTAGACCGAGAAGTCCTCCTACGCAGTTAGTGGGTGGGAGACGGTGCGAACCCTACAACAATGTTGATTCTCCAGTATGGTGTTCCTCCGACTCTTGTCCAGATAGGTGCCCGTTAAATCTATAAACCGAGAAGTCTTCCTGCGCAGGAAATGGGTGGGAGAGGGTGCGAGCCCTACAGCAATGTTGATTCTCCTGTATGGTATACCTCCGAGTCTAGTCCAGATAGGTGGCCGTTAAATCTGTAGACCGAGAAGTCCTCCTACGCAGTAAGTGTGTGGGAGAGGTTGAGAGCCCTACAGCAATGTTGATTCTCCTGTATCGTATGTCTTCGTGTCTAGTCCAGATAGGTGCCCATTAAATTCGTAGACCGAGAAGTCCTCCTACGCAATAAGTGGGTGGAAGAGGGTGAGAGCCCTACAGCAATGTTGATTCTAATGTTTGGTATGTTTTCGTGTCTAGTCCAGATAGGTGCCCGTTTAATCCGTAAACGGAGAAGTCTTCCTACGCAGTAAGTGGGTGGAACAGGGTCAGATCCCTACAGCAATGTTGATTCTCCTGTCTGGTATACCTTAGAGTCTAGTCCAGATAGGTGCCCGTTAAATCCGTAGACCGAGAAGCCCTCTTACGCAGTAAGTGGCTGGGAGAAGGTGAGAGCCCTAAAGCAATGTTGATTCTCCTGTATGGTATACCTTCTAGTCTAGTCCAGATAGGTGACCGTTAAATCCGTAGACCGAGAATTCATCCTATGCAGTAAGTGGGTGGGAGAGGGTGAGAGCCCTACAGCAATGTTAATTCTCCTGTAGGGTTACTGTAGGGTCAGATCCCTACAGCAATGTTGATTCTGCTGTATGGTATACCTTCGAGTCTAGTCCAGATAGGCGCCCGTTAAATCCGTAGACCGAGAAGCCCTCTTACGCAGTAAGTGGCTGGGAGAAGGTGAGATCCCTACAGCAATGTTGATTCTCCTGTATGGTATACCTTCGAGTCTAGTCCAGATAGGTGCCCGTTAAATCCGTAGACCGAGAAGTCATCCTACGCAGTAAGTGGGTGGGAGAGGGTGAGAGCCCTACAGCAATGTTGATTCTCCTGTTTGGTATACCTCCAAGTCTAGTCAAGATAGGTGCCCGTTTAATCCGTAGACCGAGAAGTCTTCCTACGCAGTAAGTGGGTGGGAGAGGGTGAGAGCCCTACAGCAATGTTGATTCTCCTGTATGGTAAGTCTTCGTGTCTAGTCCAGATAGGTTCCCGTTAAATCCGTAGACCGAGAAGTCCTCCTACGCAGTTAGTGGGTGGGAGACGGTGTGAACCCTACAACAATGTTGATTCTCCAGTATGGTGTTCCTCCGACTCTTGTCCAGATAGGTGCCCGTTAAATCTATAAACCGAGAAGTCTTCCTGCGCAGGAAATTGGTGGGAGAGGGTGCGAGCCCTACAGCAATGTTGATTCTCCTGTATGGTATACCTCCGAGTCTAGTCCAGATAGGTGGCCGTTAAATCTGTAGACCGAGAAGTCCTCCTACGCAGTAAGTGTGTGGGAGAGGTTGAGAGCCCTACAGCAATGTTGATTCTCCTGTATGGTATGTCTTCGTGTCTAGTCCAGATAGGTGCCCATTAAATTCGTAGACCGAGAAGTCCTCCTACGCAATAAGTGGGTGGAAGAGGGTGAGAGCCCTACAGCAATGTTGATTCTAATGTTTGGTATGTTTTCGTGTCTAGTCCAGATAGGTGCAAGTTTAATCCGTAAACGGAGAAGTCTTCCTACGCAGTAAGTGGGTGGAACAGGGTCAGATCCCTACAGCAATGTTGATTCTCCTGTCTGGTATACCTTCGAGTCTAGTCCAGATAGGTGCCCGTTAAATCCGTAGACCGAGAAGCCCTCTTTCGCAGTAAGTGGCTGGGAGAAGGTGAGAGCCCTAAAGCAATGTTGATTCTCCTGTATGGTATACCTTCTAGTCTAGTCCAGATAGGTGACCGTTAAATCCGTAGACCGAGAATTCATCCTATGCAGTAAGTGGGTGGGAGAGGGTGAGAGCCCTACAGCAATGTTAATTCTCCTGTAGGGTTACTGTAGGGTCAGATCGCTACAGCAATGTTGATTCTGCTGTATGGTATACCTTCGAGTCTAGTCCAGATAGGTGCCCGTTAAATCCGTAGACCGAGAAGCCCTCTTACGCAGTAAGTGGCTGGGAGAAGGTGAGAGCCCTACAGCAATGTTGATTCTCCTGTATGGTATACCTTCGAGTCTAGTCCAGATAGGTGCCCGTTAAATCCGTAGACCGAGAATCCCTCTTACGCAGTAAGTGGCTGGGAGAAGGTGAGAGCCCTACAGCAATGTTGATTCTCCTGTATGGTATACCTTCGAGTCTAGTCCAGATAGGTGACCGTTAAATCCGTAGACCGAGAAGTCATCCTATGCAGTAAGTGGGTGGGAGAGGGTGAGAGCCCTACAGCAATGTTAATTTTCCTGTATGGTATACCATCGAGTCTAGTCCCGATAGGTGCCCGTTAAATCCGTAGACCGAGAAGTCTTCCTACGCAGTAAGTGGGTGGAACAGGGTCAGATCCCTACAGCATTGTTGATTCTCCTCTATGGTATGTCTTCGTGTCTAGTCCAGACAGGTGCCCGTTAAATCCGTAGATCGAGAAGTCTTTCTATTCAGTAAGTGGGTGGAGCAGGGTCAGATCCCTACAGCATTGTTGATTGTCCTGTATGGTATATCTTCGTGTCTAGTCTAGATAGGTGCCCGTTAAATCCGTAGACCGAGAAGTCCTCCTAAGCAGTAAGTGGGTGGGAGAGGGTGCGAGCCCTACAGCAATGTTGATTCTCCTGTATGGTATACCTCCGTGTCTAGTCCAGATAGGTGACCGTTAAATCCGTAGACCGAGAAGTCATCCTATGCAGTAAGTGGATGGGAGAGGGTGAAAGCCCTACAGCAATGTTAATTCTCCTGTATGGTATACCATCGAGTCTAGTCCAGACAGGTGCCCGTTAAATCCGTAGACCGAGAAGTCTTTCTACGCAGTAAGTGGGTGGAGCAGGGTCAGATCCCTACAGCATTGTTGATTGTCCTGTATGGTATATCTTCGTGTCTAGTCCAAATAGGTGCCCGTTAAATCCGTAGACCGAGAAGTCCTCCTACGCGGTAAGTGGGAGGGAGAGGGTGCGAGCCCTACAGCAATGTTGATTCTCCTGTATGGTATACCTTCGAGTCTAGTCCAGATAGGTGACCGTTAAATCCGTAGACCGAGAAGTCATCCTATGCAGTAAGTGGGTGGCAGAGGTTGAGAGCCCTACAGCAATGTTAATTCTCCTGTATGGTATACCATCGAGTCTAGTCCAGATAGGTGCCCTTTAAATCCGTAGACCGAGAAGTCTTCCTACGCAGTAAGTGGTTGGAACAGGGTCAGATCCCTACAGCAATGTTGATTCTCCTGTATGGTATACCTTCGAGTCTAGTTCAGATAGGTGCCCGTTAAATCCTTAGACCGAGAAGCCCTCTTACGCAGTAAGTGGCTGGGAGAAGGTGAGAGCCCTACAGCAATGTTGATTCTCCTGTATGGTATACCTTCGAGTCTAGTCCAGATAGGTGACCGTTAAATCCGTAGACCGAGAAGTCATCCTATGCAGTAAGTGGGTGGCAGAGGTTGAGAGCCCTACAGCAATGTTAATTCTCCTGTATGGTATACCATCGAGTCTAGTCCAGATAGGTGCCCTTTAAATCCGTAGACCGAGAAGTCTTCCTACGCAGTAAGTGGTTGGAACAGGGTCAGATCCCTACAGCAATGTTGATTCTCCTGTATGGTATACCTTCGAGTCTAGTTCAGATAGGTGCCCGTTAAATCCTTAGACCGAGAAGCCCTCTTACGCAGTAAGTGGCTGGGAGAAGGTGAGAGCCCTACAGCAATGTTGATTCTCCTGTATGGTATACCTTCGAGTCTAGTCCAGATAGGTGACCGTTAAATCATTAGACCGAGAAGTCTTCCTACGCAGTAAGTGGGTGGAACAGGGTCAAATCCCTACAGCATTGTTGATTCTCCTCTATGGTATACCATCGAGTCTAGTCCAGACAGGTGCCCTTTAAATCCGTATACTGAGAAGTCCTCCTACGCAGGAAGTGGGTGGGAGAGGGTGCGAGCCCTACAGCAATGTTTATTCTCCTTCATGGTGCTCCCAGATAAAAAGTAATCAACAATTTCTGCGGTTCTATGCTAATATATCATACAAAGTGCCTCTAAATGTTAGCCAATACATATATTCCAATAGTTAGCAGATCTAATAATTTGTTTTATTAAAATGTCGATCGATTTTTAACAAGCGGTGGTTGCTTTCTCACTCATTTGGTTCAAACTATGAAATTAATTTCAGATATGCCCATGTGGAGTAGTAACTCGATATTATTATATTTTTCACTATTCGACTCTGAACGTTTCCCAAGTTTACACTGATATTAATCTTCCAGGGTGTCAGACTCTACTAACCTTAGAAACAGAGCGAGGACCATTGGCGACCGCCAATCCCAAAACTTTCGGCAACTCCGGAAGACCGAACCCTGAGGAGAATTCCAGAGGGGGAACAGACCCAGAAATGGGAAGGCTATCACAGGCGTCTCACCTGTGTATTCTTTACGAATACCGTAAAGGGTATTTTTAGAATGTTAAAAAGGCTGTTAATTAATATTAATAATAATTGTCTTTAAATCTATGTATCTGTGTTGTGTGTTTGTGTGAAATAAACGTGCTTGTCCTGGATCAGAAGTTGTTCGTTGAGTTCTGGGTCCTTGGATCTTGTGTAACAAAAGGTGGATAGTGACGCACGGAGAGCGGTTCTGGGTGGGCTCATGAAGTACGACAGAGAGAAAAGAGATCGCGACTTGAAGGAAGTTGTATTCCGGGCAAGAAAATTTTGCACGTAAAAAAAATTTTCTTTCCTAAACCCATTACTCTACCTAGATATTGTTGTTTTATTTCTTTATTGGAACGAAGTTCTTTTACGCCGCTTACAGAAAAGTGAACTAGCAGGAATCGTCACGTAACGAAAAAGCGTTATGCCCCCTTCATAAGAGCTTTTCTCAAGCACTCTGTGGCTGAATGCTTATGGCACCGTTCTTCGGACTATCGCACTACGAAGCGAGAGATCCCTGGTTCAAATCACCGCACAAGCGCTGGCCGTTTCTATTCCCACTCATTTTTTGAATAGCGCAGTATATATATATATATACATATATATATAATATATCTCTATATATAGAAATGAATGTTTGTTTGTTTGTTCGTATTTTATGCGCTTCCGTACCGTTCATCCGAATGCGATGAAACTTGGTCAACTTATTGCTTGAACTTGCGCGATGGTTGTAGACTATTTTCATTCCGCTACGACGTTCAATTCCCGAATTATGTTAGAAGTATCAACGGATATTGAAAATTGCCAAATTTCCCCGGATATTTTTGTTCAAAGGCATTGTAACTTTTCATTGTTGCTAATTAAATTATAACATTTCCGTAAAAATAAATAGACATGAATTAAAAACATGATTTATTCATATAATGGCGCATGGAAGAATGAATTTGATGTATTATTTTCATGTACCTGGCAACGCCGGAATGTTTCTTTCTAAAAATGAAAATATAAGGATGGGAAGACATTCATTTTCAATGAATGTGTTATCAATCCATTTCATGAATTGAAACTATCCCAAGCTACCTGTTCAAACTCAAATATACTGCACGACACGTTGACTTAGCTAGAAAAACGTGCGTTTAGCCTTGACGCGATGATTTATATAACTGAAGTGACATTGAAACATAGCAGATGATTTAGTTTTGAGAAAGAATTACAATCATGAAATACGTGTATATTATAATTAAGAACCTCTGAAAGTGGCATTGAAACGTAGCAGACGATTTAGTTTTGAGAAAGAATTCCGAGCATGAAATACGTGTATATACTTTTTCTATAACAATTACCAGATTTGCTGTGTTTTAATATTGAATGTGATCTCAATCCATTCAAACATTATTTATTATTTTTCTATAATAATAAATCCATTCAAACGTTATTAACTAGCTGTAAATTAATGCTTTAAAATGCCCAAAAAGAGGAGAGCAACTTTAGGAGAGTAGAAGTAAGGGTAAAATGTCAAAGATTGTTGAGAAATGGCAATGTGATAAAAAAACAGAAGAGCGCGAAGCCAACAGAATTCGAAATGCAGTTAGACGCACACAAGAATCTGGAGAAAAAACATTCCCAAGAGCTCGAAGGTAACAGAATTCGAATTGCAGTGATCAGAAGCAGTCAGACTGGTGAAGAAACTTTTAACGCGTCGAACGTGCGATTGTCTTGGAGCTTCAACATCGAAAGGAGAGGAAAGCGATGAACAACGACAGCACCGACAACAAACTAATGCTATTTGCTACCGCAAAAGAATTTTAGCGAAAACTGTAGAACATCATAACATGAGGCTAATCATTGAAAAAAGTAATAACAGAAAATGAATCCAGAGCGAAGCCGGGGAATACATCTAGTGTATATATATATATATATATATATTATTATAATATACATAATATATATATATATATATATATATATAACTGACAGGCGTTGGCTTTTGCCTGCTATTATTTCGTTTGCAGTCTTCTTGTTTTACATTCCATGGCATCGATGGAAGGCATACACTCAAAAAGTACTCAGCATCGTTTAAATTAAGTAGTTTATTCAGTTCAATGTCATAATACCACCTCTCCAGATCTACGCATTTCGTCGTTCGCCATTTATTTTTTAGAGCCGCGGCGAAACACATCTGATAGCATCGACTTCTATTCCCCGCTCTAACCAAATTCGCGGGCATCTCCGCGCGCCAACTCTCCTTGGACATGCGCAGAGCCCGAAACAGACATCTTTCAAGGCTAAATAAAATGTAAACGTTCCTCCTCGACAGCAGAACTCAGAGGCGCGCGAAGATTATATAATAAAAAGGGAATTTCCCTTTCCCAATTTGCGTCTTTGAATACGAACAATTAGAGGCGAATTACGCCACAAATATAATTTAATTCCCAAGCCCCCTTTAAATTTAGAATAATCATTCTTTTCCCACTAAATCCTTTACATATATATATTATATACAGAGGCTGTTCGCACATTTTTTAGACGATTTTGGTAAGCGGAAATAAAGAAGCGTTTGCTGCAAAAGAAATAATTGCAATTGTACTATGTTTTTCAAAGTCAAAATTATCGTCTGCGGCTTGAAAGTTTTGTTTTTATTCAAAATGGTGATTTTAACAAAGCAGTGGTTCGAAGGCTACATTTATGCTCTTTCCGAAAAGAAATATGCATACTCCGTTATCCATAAACGATGTGAGAGTCATGGTTTTGTGATATCTAAAGCGTCGATAGATAATATCGTCAACAACAAAGGAAGAAAACGTCAAATTGGAGCCTCATGTGGGACAAAAATTCCAAACAAGTATCCAAGGAAAAAACGGACATCTTCGACTATTGAAAAGGTACGTTGTTTAATGTTAAAAGAAAATCCCCCCAGTCAAAGGACAGTTGCAAAGTCATTAAAATGCTCGGTGTCCACTGTAAACAAAATGATAAACGTTGATTTAAATCTTAAGAAAGCGAAAAAACACAATGTGCATCGTCTTCTTCCAAATCATATCGCTGAACGCAGGACACGCTGCATAATTCTATATGAGAAACACTTATCCAAAGAAAAATGGAAAACAATTGTCACAATAGATGAATCTTTGGTGTATTTGAATGATTGAAACAAAAAAGGAGCCATTTATTATCATAAAAGGGTTAAAAAAGTACATGGTTCAAAGAATCGAAAGAAAGTTTTTCTAAGGGATTCATAATTGTTGCTGGTTTTTCTTATAATGGCAAGTTAAAAATAAAGAGAGCGGAAAAAAATGTCAAGATTAACTCCAAATACTATCAGGAACATATTTTATAGCCAATTTTTCTGAATGACATACCATCGCTTTACCCACAGTGCCATCAATCTGTGAGACTCCATCGGGACAAAGCTAGCAATCACACATCAAAATCCACTGTAAATTTCATAAAAGAAATGGAACAAAAAACTGGTATCAAGGCCATACCCTTCACTGATATCCCTACTAAATCTCCCGATGTAGCACCTATGGATTTTTGTGATTTCGGACTTTTAAAATCTGAATTATTCAAACGCCGTCCCAAAACCCTTACAGGACTCTGGAAAGCTGTTCAGGAGGAATGGGATAGAATACCTCTTCTGACACTTCAAAAGGCATTATTATCCTGGAAATTGCGGTGTCGAAAGATAGTTCAGAATAAGGGATGTCAAATAGAACATTTAAAAGACAAGAATTTTATGTAATTTAGTTTTGTGAATACAATATACATCGTCTAAAAATGTGTGAACAGCCTCTGTAGAAGCTTTGTCCTTATGAAGCTCAAATTTATCAATGTCCTTTCCATATAACTCTGGAATTTCTTCTTCAAAAATTGTTTCTAAAATATTCTGCTGATAGTAGAGTGAATTTATTTTGGCTTTACTCGAGACTTTTTTTTTATTTTTAATTTGTCGTTGTAACAAAATCCTGCAACTATCATGAACTCCACTGAGAACCTTTCTGTACATTGACGTAACAATTTCGTACGGTCATTCCCGTCAGTTGAGCAATAGAAAATAGGTCTAATTTTATTAAAGTCACTTAAATACACCCATGCCCTATCGAGTGTTAACACAAATTTTCATTTTTCAGTAGCTAGCTTCTTTTCATAGAATTTTCTACCATTAATTTTTCTTTCAACAATATACTTTGCCAAAAGATAGTTCAGAATAAGGGATGTCAAATAGAACATTTAAAACACAAGAATTTTATGTAATTTAGTTTTGTGAATACAATATCAATCGTCTAAAAATGTGTGAACAGCCTCTGTATATGTATATATGTGCATATATATATATATATATATATATATATGTACATATGTATATATACAGGGGATTATAGTTAAAGTTAAGTTTCAAAACGCTATAAAAAAAGACCCACTGATGAGAATGACTTCAAATTTGAACGGCATGTTATTGAAGAAGGCGGAAGCGTATG
>OU015493.1:3597719-3660245 GCA_907164885.2 Dolomedes plantarius
GACCTTTCCAATTCTTCATCTTAACGCAACAGAATACCGTCCCTTAACCTTGGATCGCGACCTAAATCCAAACCGAAATAATTTATTAGTTTTTCCCCTATGCCACGCGCGGAGCATTACATAACAGTTATATAAGATCGAACCGGGTCGAACATTCGAAAACCATCACCCCATATGACGCGACTTAATCACGTGTCGATTTCTGACATTAGAAGTTTTAGATACCCTACTCGGGCGGGAGATTTCGCCCTCGGTAGTCTTTTTTGTCTGCTCTCAACCTAACATGACGTGATTTTGAGCTCTCCGTCAAATAAAGCGCGGGATTCTTCCCGATAAACGGCCCCCGAACGACACTTTTCACGCATGTTAATCCTAAACTAAGTATGTAGTGTTTAGATAGTGAAGTATATTTAATCATCAAAATACTGTGAAATTAAAGAGACGTTAAGCCAGAACGTAATGTCTGTATTATTCGCCTGGATTGTCTTCCTACGCCTTTCCCGGTCACTCGCCATTACTTGTTCCGGTACGACTACACCCCAATCCAAAAAACTAGGAAGTACGAGCTTGTTGACCTTCGTCCGGTCAAGGATATTACATTTAAGTCGGCGAGGATAGTTACCTCTGCCAACAAGAGTTCCAATGGATTCACAGTACATTATGACCTTCAAGCCTGTGATGTTTTTATCGAAAACTGGGACAGATTTTTCCCCCTACTTTCTTCGTGAGTGTTTGGCTACCCAAGGTCGAACGCATTTCGGCGTTTTCAGAGTCTCGTTCCAACAGTTTCGTTTTTAGTCGCATGTTCGATCAGATTTTTACTCCTCCAATGTTTTCATTCTGCGTCTCCAAAAAGTGTGATCGTCAATCAGTGCTTCGGCGTACTGTGAAAGAAGAAAAATTTAGTGCGTGTGAAAAATTCGAATGTCGACGCTGGTTTTTACTTTTGTGGTGATCATGCTTCAAGTCGTCGTGTCTCGTGATTTTTGTATTTTCGTGATGTGTCAGATGTTGGAGTCCGGCATAATTGTGACAACGACGTTGATTTGGAAACGGAAGAGGAAGAAATATTGTAAACTTGTGAGTAAAACCAAAGCATTAGAGAGAACTCTCGGACATCATGTAAATTAAGATCCAATTTGCTTTTGATATATTTAATAACCTCATTTATTGTGTATTTTAGTTCCATTCATTGATTTTAGTGTGTTATGAGATATTAAGTGCTATTAATAAATTGAAGAAGATATTAATATTTAGGATGATCATATTTTAGTGATTTAGTATGTTATGTTTGTTATATGCACAGATGAGAAATAATACTTAGTGTCAATTCCAGTGGTTTAATGTTTACATTTTTGTTTTAAAATTTTGTGGTACACATATTGCATAGAGATGGACTGTGCTAAATAAAACAGTTTGAGAGTTTTTGTCAAACTAGAACTGAGAAGTGGTTAATAACCTCACATAAACTTTGTTTGAACTTTTAAACAAATATTCTCAGGTACACAAGTTATCAAGTGTATGTTTAAAATATTTTGATATTCTTTATTTATAATAACAATTTTGATATTTTTGAATTATGAAGAAAATTAACGATTTAAAACAATTTGCACCGAATTAAGTTAACCAATTTTTTTTCCAGTAACCCAACCGCAACTTAATTGAAATTTAATTCCTTGTGAGTCGGTTCGACCCCGACCACAAATATGATATAATACAAATCCCAATTGAGTCGGTTAGACGCCGACCATAATTTAATTTAGTAATAATAAATCTTTGTGATTCGGTTCGACCCCGAACGCAACAACCCAACACAATGGTAGGTCAGTGGGCTGAATTAATGCGTTTTCGTCGGGCCTCTCCGGAATATCACACCGTAGAATGTCACACTTGGAGACCTAGGCTAAGTTCATTGCTCCAGTGGTGTAAATCCATTTCATCCTAACTTAAAACATAATTAATGCTCAGTGTTTTGGTTCACTGAGAATTGTAACACAACTTTTAAGAAAATTATTTCTAATACCCTGTTTATCCTAATTGAACCATTTTCCTAATTAATCGAGAAGTATATTGCCAAATTACCTTTATTCAATTTGTTTACTGTGTTGAACTGTATTTTTAAAATTTTTCTTATTGATTTGTTTCCATGGTGCATTTGAAAAAAAATATAGCAGAAAAACCTTTGAAGATAGTAACCAAGAATTTAACGAATTAACTTTAATAACCACAATGAAGCCTAAACCTGAATAATGACCAACCTCATGAATCAGAGATCCTTTTTCCTTTTTGATTTTTTAGGGATGCCTAACACCTCTTGACTCCATTTTTGATGGTTATACTCTGTGTGTTGTCTACAGAAATTAAATAAATGGAAAAAAAAATCTATCTTTTAAACTTCCTCTTACAAAACCTATTATATGTAAGATTTCTGGATCTCATGATAAAAACCCAAATAAGACAATTTTAATTCCTTTTTGCCTTTTTGAAACTTTGTGTACTTATATTTTTTAAACAATTGTTATGAAGTAGTGTGGTCCATGATAACCATATATATTTTTTATATTCCATTTGTAAGTGTCCACTGAAAATTTTTTGTGATTTAGTGTGTTTTAATAAGTATTTTTTTTCTCATTCCATTTTAAAGTGTAATTTAGAGTTTTTTTGAATAGTTAAATATTGCCATACATATTCGAAACTGTAATTTAAGTGTATTAATATTTTTTAGTGATATTTTATGCTATTTTGTGTAAGTCATGATCTGAGCAGACACACAAAGATGTTAGTACCACAAAATTTAAATTGTCAACCCTGAGTCAAAATTTTATTCCAAATTACTCCTCAAAATTTTAGTCCCAATTACACTTTTGATACGCGGGTCTCGCCTGATGGCTTAACCAAATAGCCAACCATCCTTTCTCAGGGAGTCGGCCCCCCACGCAAGTCTTTTCCGGGGGGGGGGGGGGGGAAATTGAAATAAATTTAAAACCCTTTTTACTATTTAACACGCTCTTTCCAAATTCTTCATCTTAACGCAACAGAATACCGTCCCTTAACCTTGGATCGCGACCTAAATCCAAACCGAAATAATTTATTAGTTTTTCCCCTAAAGCCACGCGCGGAGCATTACATAGCAGATATAAGATCGAACCGGGTCGAACATTCGAAAACCATCACTCCATATGACGCGACATAATCACGTGTCCATTTCTGACAAATTAGAAGTTTGATAGACCCGTACTCGGGCGGGAGATTTTCGCTCCTCGGTAGTCTTTTTTGTCTGCTCTCAACCTAACATGACTTGATTTTGAGCTATCCGTCAAATAACGCGCGCGTTGCGTCGCCGGGATTCTTCCCGATAAACGGCCCCGAACGATACTTTTCACGCATGTTAATCCTAAACTAAGTATGTAGTGTTTAGATAGTGAAGTATATTCATCATCGAAATACTGTGAAAATAAAGAGGACGTTAAGCCATAACGTGATGTCTGTATTATTCGCCTGGATTGTCTTCCTACGCCTTTCCCGGTCACTCGCCATTGCCTGTTCCGGTACGCTTACACCCAAGCCAAAAAACTAGGAAGTACGAGCTTGTTGAGCTTCGTCAGGTCAAGGATATTACATATATATATATATATGTGTGTGTGTGTGTGTGTCAAGGATTTAGTCGGAAAAGAATGATTATTCTAAATTTAAAGGGGGCTTGGGAATTGAATTATATTCGTGGCGTAATTCGCCACTATTCTCATATATTGGTTCGAAATACATCGAGAGAAATCGGGGAAATTCCCTTTGGATTGACTGACATCTGTGGGCCCGCCCATGGTTCATCTCCGGTGTATGCGTCACAGAGATCATGTGGGCATGCGCGGTGGCTTTGGATGGCAGAAAAACAATAGCGTTTAATCAGACTGCGGGAAATTCTTGATAGAGATAGTCACGCGTCGCCTGGGAGCTTGATGACTCTTGGATTTAATTTATCAGATTGAATCAGGTAGCCTAAGATTTTGGAAATAAACGATGTTAGATATATAATTGTAGTTCTTTGCCACCGGCCTTTAACTCATTGACTGCTATAACTTTAATAATTAAGTAAAGATAGATTAAGAAGGAGAAAAGCTTGGATGTAAGACGACGTACTGGGAAGGGTGTAAGTAGCGAGCTCGTCATATATATATATATAATGTATCGGCTAACGCGCATGGTAAACTTTAACTTAAACTATGTAGAGGAGATGAACACAAACATGTTTTTAGACGTAGCAGAGGGTCAGGAGATGAAGACCATTTGATGAGAGCCGTTGACACATCGGCGAGGAAAATCACACACTGGAGAGGCATTGGAAGGATGCCCACAACAGATATGCGTCGCATATTAATTTATTCCGGATTCTAATGTAGACAAATATTATTCAGAAAAACACAGATATCTTGACAACTTAACACACACAATAGCAACGCCACCGGTCCCTGCCGGGACGCATTCAGAGCGCAGATTTTAAATCATATTGGAAAGCAGCGGAGCAGCGCGTAAACAGGACAAGAAATCGACAGACGGTAAAAAGCACGCCGCAAACTTTTACAGAAGGCTATAAAGTGTAGGGGTACTGACCGCGCGGAAATAATTTTATTGGCTAGAATTGAGCATATGACTTGATTACATAAGGATCGCATGATGTTCCGAAAAGCGCTCTGAGGCGAAAACATCACGTGGTGCTGAATCATGTTTATAAATATCTTTAACGCGGATGTACTAAGGGGTAATATGGATGGTTAGTTCGTTAATTCCTATGTCGCAATTTGAAGAAAGAGACTGTACTTTATTGAAAAGAAACAAGGAAAATTTAGAATACGCGTTAAGTAAAAAAGGTGGGGCGGAACAGTTTATAAGGATGGGGCGTTATTATTACAATATCCCCCTTCCGGAAAAAGACTTGCGAGAGGGGCCGGGCCCAGGCTCCTCGAGCAAGGCTTTCCTTCAGGTGAGCACAGTTTACGAAATTTAGAAGATCAGTTCAAAATTTACGGGTGTAAATATTTCGAAATAGTATTTTCTATGTCCGCTTAAATTTACAAATTAAAGAGGGTAAATATTTCGAAATATTGTCATTGTCCGCATACTGTCCTTAACATATTAAAACACAATAAAGAATACACATTACATAAATTCAGTAAACAAAATATAACAAAGAAGAATACAACATAATTTTTTTTTCTTAAAGGTTGTGGACATCAATATTGAACAAGGAGTTTTCGAAAATTTCATAATATGGAAAAAATATAAAACAATTTATAATATAAAATATTAATAAGTCAAATATTAAACGTGGTAATGTGGAAGAATTTACGTTGTAATATTTTAACTCTCAACATCTGTTGGGAAAAATATGATAAAGTATTAAGGAAATGTGAAGCTCAGACGTTAGTTTATTACGCTGATGTTCTATCCTGATTAAACTATATCATACCCGTCCTTAGAAAATATATGAGAGTAGTTATGCAACAAAAGAATTAAGTTCATAAATTCACTCTATTGACAATCTGGAAATTCTCAATCTTTTTCTCGAGGTCAGAGGAATATGATCCAATTCAGTTGGTGCATTATTTCTGTTTAAATTTTGCAAGAATATTTAGATGAACTCTGTTGGCGCCACCTGTCTTCTCTCATGGCGCGTCCTGACCACCCCCACATTAAGGGCTTCCTGTGTCGCCCTACCCCATGTACTAGTCAGTTGTCAATACGCCTCCAAGACACTCACAGCGCGTCTTAGCGAAAGCTTATTATTGTTGTTCAGCCGTCAAGGCACTTGCAGCGCGTCATAGCGCATTTATATATTGTTTACCTGCCGCCAAGGCATTTGCAGCGCGTCATAGCGCATTCTCTTTTTCAATAAACTGTTGTTTTTGTTTTAATATACAGTCCACGCTCAATTTATTCAGGCACCATGCATGCCATTTACAACTCTAACACAGGGGTACATGGTACGTGGTTAACAAAATAACAATCTTCATTTCAAATTGAACTTCATTATTCCCTATCAGTTGCAATAATTTAATTTTAATATTCAATATCCAATATCCAAAACAATATAATATCCACAAAAATACCCTTCTATAAAATGACACCGATAAAACCAAAATTTCTTTACAATACCTGTTATTTTTAATTTCTAATGTAAACACTAATTCCTATTAAGTTACCATAAATTATGTTATTTTTGTTCTTTGAATATTAGTACTTTGGTATGAATCCTCCTATTATATAACTTCTACATATTCTTATCTTTATACAATATATTTAAACATATCTCTCTTTATACATTTTTTCCTATTTATTTATTCTCTATTCTTTCTATTTTGAGAATTTTCTGGAGTGGGCGAATATTTATTAGCAGACGGGTGTGAAAAATCATCCGCGGCTTATTATGGTACCCTATCAGCTATTATAAGGACGCTCCGTTTATATGAGAAACTACGCTTTGAATTTTTACCTTTTACACCAGAAAATCTCTTATAGTTCTTACATTCTTGACTAACCTTCAACTATAATATTCACGAGGATTCAAAACCATACTTTAATACTTCAATATAATAAAACAAAATCTTAAACTCTTATGATTTCTAAAATATTTTACAAAGATGAGAAAATATTCATGTGGATAATAATTCAAATGCAAAAAACACTGATTAAAACATGGAAAAGAAATGAGGAAAGAAATTACTCTACTTATAGTTTACCGAAGCTCCGACTTATTATATTTATTATCACTTATTATTGAGGCGAGAAAAGAAAAAGGAAAGCATTATAAAATTGAAAAACAATTACAATTCCGCAAAACACCCGATTCATGTTTAACGAAGCTATGGATGATTAAACGATCTTATTGCTCTCCACTCCCGAGTAACGTGACCTTCGACCCATGTTTATAGTAGAGTTGATCTACTTTACTCTGTATTTTACTAGAGATTTAAACTGCGTGTGAAAAACAGATACTTAAAGAACGATCTGCTCTTATAAGGTTCGAAAGGGATAATACCAAAATTAAATTTCTGAAGAAAAGCATGATTAAATTTACATTTATATTTGATTTAGCTAACCCTTACAGTATCAACATAACTTAAGCCATTTGTACACATTAATTATAATTTCACATACATAATTTATGCACTTTTATAAATTTTTCATTATAACTTTTACTGAAGGATCATTAATTAATCATAAAAACAACTATGTAAAAAATTACACACTTTTATAGACAATTGTCTTAGCTTTAAGAGTCCCAATTTAAATATATATTTATTTTTGTTTTATTTATTTATTTTAATAATTTTTTTTTCTTCGGCATAACACAAATTTAATTGATGGAAATCTGTCACCGATAATTACATAATTTCAGCAAATCCAGCATTTCGAAGTGTCGAAATGTCGGCTCCGGAACAACTTATTGACGCAGGAGAAAACAATTTTCTTCTGGTTGCAGCACGACAAGGGGCAATGAAGGACACAAATTGCAAATCTTCTGGCACAAGATTCCTTTTAAAGGAACGGAATGCACTAAGGAAAAAAATGCACAAATCACTGAATTTTTGAAGCATCCCCGTTGTAGACAATCTGCGATGAAAAATGTAGTGGCTCACACCGCAAAACAGGACGGACGTCAAAACAAGTCGGTGGTGCAGAACGCGTAATTATTTTCCACTGGACACAAATTTTGATCTAGGACGTAAAGTGTCGGGATACCCGCAAAGGAGCACCAATCCAGCCGACTCGTATAATGATCTCGGCTAACGCGCACGGTAAACTTTTACTTAAACTATGTAGAGGAGATGAAACACAAGCATGTTGTAGACGTAGCCAGAGGGTCAGGAGATGAAGACCATTTCACGAGAGCCGTCGACACATCGGGGAGGAAAATCACACACTGGAGAGGCATTGGAAGGACGCACACAACAGATATGCGACGCATATTAATTTACTCCGGATTCTAATGTAGACAAATATTATTCAGAAAAACACAGGTATCTTGACAACTTGACAAACACAATAGCAACGCCACCGGTCCCTGCCGGGACGCATTCAGAACGCATTTTACATCATATGGGACAGCAGCGGAGCAGCGCGTAAACAGGACAAGACATCGACAAACAGTAAAAAGCACGCCGTAAACTTTTACAGAAGGTTATAAAGTGCAGGGGTACTGACCTCGGGGAAATAATTTTATTGGCTAGAATTGAGCATATGACTTGATTACATAAGGACCGCATGATGTTCCGAAAAGCGCTCCGAGGCGGAAACATCACGTGGTGCTGAATCATGTTTA
Organism: Dolomedes plantarius; assembly: GCA_907164885.2. Lineage (NCBI taxonomy): Eukaryota > Metazoa > Arthropoda > Arachnida > Araneae > Dolomedidae > Dolomedes > Dolomedes plantarius. The sequence goes on from OU015493.1 coordinate 3,606,037, forward strand.
CAAATATCTTTAACGCGCGTGTACTAAGGGGTAATATGGATGGTTAGTTCGTTAATTCCTAGGTCGCAACTTGAAGAAAGAGACTGTACTTTATTAAGAAGAAACAAGGATAATTTAGAATACGCGTTAAGTAAAAAAGGTGGGACGGAACAGTTTATAAGGATGGGGCGTTATTATTACACACACACATATATATATATATATATATATATATATATATATATATATATATATAGATATATATACTGCGCTATTCTTAGAATGAGTGGGATTAGAAACGGCCGCTCTTGTGCGGGGATTCTAACCAGGGACCTCTCGCTCCGTAGTGCGATACTCCGTAGTCCGATTCGATACCATTCAGCCACAGAGTCCTTGAGAAAAAGCTCTTATGAAGAGGGCATAACGCTTTTTCGTTACGTGACGATTCCTGCCAGTTCACTCTATTGTAAGCAGCGTAAAAGAACTTCGTTTCAAAAAATGAATTTGATTTGCTCTTAAGTGTGCTGTGTATGGTGATACCTAATACCAGGTCAAATATTGATGTCGATTATCTGTTACTCTCAGAAAAGCGTTGAGGGATTAAAAAGTGTCGTGGAAATTAAATGCTACAATAACCATTTTGTCCCGAAGAGATGAATTCTCTATTTAGCGAAATCTCCCTCTTTCTTCATCGATTACGTTTTGTATATTGTGAGCTCTGAAACGGACTCTCAAATCCATATTTCCAAATATAAAGAAGGAGCATATGCCATTCGTTCCGGATCTTTGGCAGCTGAAAAACTCACCAATAAAAGAAATGTTGACAAACCCCCGTTGTTTATAATCTATACCTTTTTTGTTGGTATTAAAAAAATCAGAAAGTAAACGCAAATTTTGTGATGTTAAAAAAATAAATTACTTCCACTCGATAACTGTTTATGTTAATTTAAAATCTGTCTTGCCCAATTTAATAGTAACCGGAAGATATTTAAATAAATAGTTACAGATGGGTTCACATGTATATAACTTTTTAACATGAAACATATTTTTTTCGTGTAATTTCCCATAAAAACTGTTGCGGAACGAAACAATTATGTAGTAATGCGCAGAGAAGATGCTTCCGGCCTGCTGTCATATTGCTTCCGGAACGTTTAACCCCGGAACTATAAGCAATGACCACATGATATGACAAACCAATCATAGGTCATATCAGCAAACGTAGGAACGTAACGCAACGTGAACACTTCTCCTACTGCAAAGGGTCTATTAAATTATTAATCATTATAAATATCTAATTCCACTAAGTAAATTTGTAATACTTAATGGATTTATAAGATCCTGTTCCAATGGCTTTTTTACCAACGAAAAAGTTTTAAGTATGATTGTTCAGCATTGCTTCACCTTTCTGCCAAAAGATGCAGCACATGTAAATGTTTTGTTTGTTTGATTTAAAAATTATTTATTATTTTTTTAGAAATTAATAGCTTAAAGATTAATTTTTAAATTGGTAAATTACTTTCTAGATTTTTAAGAATTTTTGGAATAATTTATTTATACATTTATTGCTTTTGAAACCTAATAGAACTTTTATTATTTATTCTCTAATTGTAAAAAAAAGGACCGATGCATGCCTGGGTAATTTTGAATGCGGTTTGATATTTTTTAGTTGTTCTATGCTTGATGGAATTTTCTCTTGAAAACGCTGTTGCTATTATTTCTGTTATTCTGTTCACTCTATTTTTTGAAAAATTCCAATTATTTATTTAAAAAATCGGAACATCCGGGTTAACTGCTAAAATTACATTATTGCAATTTTATTCTAAACATATTATAGCAATAACTATGGATTCCTAATATTCAACCACACCATTTTTTGGTAAGTAAATTCTGCTTATTATTTAAACATGAATTCCCATGGCATCGCAGTTGTATTATTATAAATTTTCATTAACAAAATAAATATGTTTTTACAAATAGAAAAGTTTTGTGTACTGCTCTTTTCTCTATTCTTTATGACAGTTTCTATTTTTCTCTATTCTTAAATATTGTTCTTTTTATTTTATTTTCTCTATTAAATATTCTTAATGATCGTACAATGATATTATTTTAATATTTTAAACAAATTATTCCAAAACCTTATTTTTGAACTAGAAATTGGGAAAACTTAATCATGATTCATTTAAATTATAACTGATACCGTCAACCGGGGTTACTTTTCCCAACGGGGTAACTTTGCCATTTAAAGAAAAAAAAAGTTACGGCGGTTACTCAAATGGCATTGAGTGCTCTTCAAGTAATCAGCGCTGTTAGCTGTAATGTTGAGAGAGTGAGGCTGGAGTTTTCCCATTTAGGTGATAGCTTGTCTGGGTGAAACTAATCAATTTGTAAAGTGACTGTCAGCAAGCAATTTGAGTACCTTAGCAACTTTGACCGTGAAGCCCATAATAGGGATAGCCGGTAAGTTTTTCAATGATTATTCTATTTGCGTTGCATATAATAACCATCGTAGGGATATGATTGTGGAATTTATATACACCTTAATTTTCATGTCATTGTTTTGATGGGCAGTGTTACCCGATGATCCATAGAAAATTGGGTTACTTTGCCCACCTCTCATAGTTGTGTAGGGAAAAATTATGAAAGGATTTTAACCCTTCAGCAGCGGCGCATATGTGGGAGATACATTCGAGTTGAATTCGGTTTATATATTTAGGCCAGGTGGCCACCGAAAATATATTGATACCAAATATATATATATATGCATAAAATATATTGATCTTAGGGTGCCGCATATCCGCAATTTGTATTTTAGAGATAGCATTACTGTTCGGGTAAGTTTTCAGTAAACAGAACAAGTTCTGATGAAGAAAGAACGATGGAAACAGAACAAAACCTTCAAATTGATGAAAGGCTCCTAACTTACAAGCAAGAGAATGTGTGGTTGTGAAATTGCTCGGGGAAAAGAACTTTGAAGCATTCCTGGCAAAAAATTGTAACCATTTGTGACGAGGGTGACTTGCCTATCTGAGAAACCAAAGACAAAGGGAAGTCGTTCACATTTCCTGAAAAAGTGGATGAATCCAGCATTTCTCGGACGATGTTGTTTTTAAAACTCCATCTCCAAGGGAACGACGAGGTAAATTCTTCTTTGAAGATTTCTCACGACTTTTTCAAACAGTATGACTCGTTGCGTACATATGTTCTCTTCTTTCTCATTAGTATGCTAACCATTATATACCAAATTTTATGACAAGAATCTAACAATTTAACGAGTGCCTAGTATAAAAATAATTATATAAATAATAAATAATAAATATTTTCAACTGTTCTCGTGTCTATTTTGGCTCATTTTACCCCAGGCAAAGGTAACATTGCCCAGAAGGGACATTACAGGCAGTTTTCAATATAAAACATCTTGTGGGCAAAGTTACCCTGTTGTCTAGGCAACTTTGCCATGTGTTTTTGAATTATTACTTAAATAGAAAGCAATGAAAAATATAGTTAAACACCACTAAATTAACTCTAAGCCATCCACCAAGCCTAGAAAAATTTCCCCTCTACAACTGATAGAGAAATATACGAATTTTTTACTAGAAATTTAAAATTGGGCAAAGTAATCCCGGTTAACGGTACATTCAAAAACAATAAATATTCCTACTGTTTTATAATTCTAGGTATTATGAAAAAAAAATTTGAATTTATATCAACGACCTATTTAGACATAATCTATCCCAATCACTATTATTAACAAGTGATCTTTTATTAACACTATTTTATTAGTTTATTTTCACTAGTTTATTAGTTTATTAACACTAGTTCAATAGTTTATTTTCACTATTATTAACAGTGCTAATTTTATAACAGCAAATTTTGCCTATTTCTTTTTTCATACAGTATAATCTGTCTGTTTAGTTGCAATTGTTTTCTCTCTGAAATCAAGCAGGAAATCACTGGCCCGCTGTCCTTTCCAACTGGGCCATCACGCCCTCCGACATTGTTGGCGCGATTTTCATCGTATCTCATAAATATCTGAAATTTTTTAAGTTTTTTTTCGCTCAATATAAATATATTTTAATCAACTGATATATATATATATATATATTATATATATCTATATATATATATATATTATTTGAGACTAAAAGCTCAACTTTTAGTTTCAAAGTTTGTAGAAAAAGTTATTTCCTTTTTCAGAGCGGAATAATATGATATTTAGACAAAAAAACTGTATTAACCGTTAAAGTGCAACTTACAAAATTAATTAAAGTAGTAAAAAATTAAATTTTCAGGATTTTTCATATTTTTACAAAAAATTCATTATTTCAAACCTGATAACTTGCGACATTTAAATTACTGAATTTTAAACTTTTTTTAAATAAAATTACTTAACGTATATTACAAATCCTAATTTTCTAGTAATCCCTTTGACTATATGTATAACATTTGATTTAAACTGACCGCTGTTTCCGAGAGGTTCTGTCAACACGCGAGATTTCTTTCGATGATCTAACCTGCCATTGGCTTTCTCACTGGTTCTGTTCACATGGGGAACCGATGCACCAAGAGATTTCTACTGCGCATGAGAACTCAGAATAACTGCATTACAATATTTAAAAAAGCAACTTTAGAGAACAATTCTTGATTAGCATAGCATTAGGGTCAAGCTGAAGGTCATTCTGTTCTCGTGTGAAACAATATGCGCTAAATGTTATGAAATGCAACGAAAAGAGCACACGTTTTCAATTAAATGAAGTTTAATATATCAGAAAACCACATATATTGTCAATCAGAGTCATTCTTCAATGAATATCGAGCGTTGATATCAGTTTTATATTTCAAACTTATTCAATTTGACTTTGATTGAAGATAACTTATATGCGTTTCTATACTAAAGTAAATCACTAGAATATGCGTTAAAAACATTCTCGAAAAAAAATATTTAGGTATGAACTACCTTAAACGTGAAATTCCGAACTTTTTCAAAATTCTATTTCTTACAGAATGTCATGTCTGGTTCTAAGATTCACTTTATTTTTTTCTGCACGATCTTATAAATGAAATGATGAGAGGTGATTGAAAGAATAGAAAAATCTATCAATTTCATTACAGTGAAAACTTCAATTGTGTTTTCTGAAGACTTATCTTTCAGTAAAATTGTAAATGACTATTGTGATAACTCGAAAAAATAATCAAGATGTCTGTGAAGTGATTCAGATAGGTTTTTGATACTATTAAGAATGTAATGAACTACAGATTTGGCTCTAAGTCCTATTATTTGGGGATTTAAAGCTGCATAAAAAAAAACCCAGAAAAATTGCAGAAATTATGCATGTAATAGCATACAATTACCTATATTTCTTTTGTATTGTCAGAATATCGATTAGCTTTTAGGCAATTACACTCAAGATCAGTTTACGTACATATTACAAAAAGAAATTAATAATACACTGCTGGCCGCAGTAAATGCCACACCCTGAAGGAAACATGCAAATAACATGAAATTTACAACATGCTTAGCGGAGGTGAGATATGCAAATGATTAGAATTTCAGCGCAGACTGTGCGCCTGTGCGCCACTTCAAAGGGCTATTTAAGGCTTGGAGATTTCAACGATTTCAAGTTCGGCAATTGTATTTTTGTTGTGGTTTTTTCAAAAAAAACGATCAATTATGCCTCGTCGGAAACAGCGATCATCTTTTGATCAAGTATCCGAGTTCGACAGAGGAAGGATAGTGGCCTACCGAGATTGTGGATTATCTTTCAGGGAAATCGGTAGTCGTGTTGGACGAAACCAAACAACTGTAATGCGGATATGTGATCGTGGATGCAGGAGGGTACGACGGACAGGCGTGTTCGATCGCATCCACCTTCACGTGATGACAGGCAAATTGTGCGCATGGCAGTGACGGATCGCTCAGTCACATCACGAACCATAGCATAGCACATGCAGTCTGTAACGCATCATCCAGTGTCTGCGCGTACCATTCGACGCCGTTTAGAGCAGAGTGGTCTGTCTGCAAGACGTCCATTGCTTTGTCTACCCTTGACGCAGAACCACAGACGTCTCCGCCGCCAATGGTGCGATGACAGAAGGATGTGGACGGCAGAATGGAATGAAATTGTCTTTACTGACGAGTCACGCTTCTGTCTGCAACACCACGATGGTTGCATTCGAGTCTGGAGACACCGTGAAGAGAGGATGCTGAACAGCTGCGTTATGCAACCGCCACACTGGTCCTGCACCGGGTATTATGGTATGGGGCGGTATTGGATATCACTCTAGCACACCTCTAGTACGCATTGCCGGTACTTTAAACAGCCAGCGCTACATCTCCGAGGTGTTGGAGCCAGTTGTCCGTCCTTACCTTCAGGGCTTGCCTACAGCCATATTTCAACAGCATAATGCGCGACCACACGTGGCACGCATTGTCCAAAGGTTCTTCGTCAATCGCCAGATTGAATTGCTTCCCTGGCCGCCTCGCTGTCCGGATCTTTCGCCGATAGAAAACATGTGGTCCAAGGTTGCTCTACGATTGACCCAGATTCCATCCCCAGCTACCACAGCAGATCAACTTTGGCAACGTGTGGAAGCTGCTTGGTCTGCTGTACCCAAGAACTCATCCAAAGTCTCTTTGAATCAATGCCGAGGCTTGTGGCATCGGTGATCTCTAACAATGGCGGCTACTCTGGCTACTGATTTTGCCATTTATGTTAAAATTTGCTCAATCGCTACAAAATATCCTCCATTGCGTAAAAAGTTGCATAGTAACTTACAGACAATTTTCGCAAGTACAGCTTTTGAAAAAAAACGGCTCTGAACGTAGTCAAACTTTAAAGAAAATTATGTTCAAAAGGAACCATTTTCGAAATACTTTCATTGAGTGAAAAAATAACTAAACCCCAAATATGAAAACTGTTTCTTTAATGTTTTTAACTTCCTTTCGAAAGTTATTCATCACAATTTAAATGATTTGGAAGGAAGTAAAAATATCTTAGATGGACAGTAAAAGTGAACTTTATAGAGAATACTAAGGGCACTCTAAATGAATTGATACAAACACAGTTATACATGAAACAATGTTTATTGAATTCGTTGCACATATAGATTTCGCTTTTACAGCAATAAGTATACGTACTACTTGTACGGAATATATATTAGCAATCAATATAAATACACTTTGCAATACTCACAAACTAGAAAGTCAAAAACAGCAGTTCTGCTACGTAAACTTTTGGCACCCTAAGCATTAGCGCAGGATAGCACCTGGAGCCGCTTACCTCGTAGCTCCCTCAACTCGCTTATCTATCAACCTTTATCAACCTCTTAACTTAATCAAGCTGCTTGGTATTTATACCAAGCGCGTATGCCGAAATTAGCATATCTCAAGCAGCTTCTTTAATTCATTCACTCAAAAGTTCGATTCTTGTGAATCGAATCTTATGTATACCTTACAAACTTGTAAGGAAAGTGTACTTGTCCGAAAGTGAAAATTCCTCACATCGCCGGTGTAACCCAAAACAGTGATCGGCCCTCGGATTTAAGACGGTCATTTCACGGTTATGACCTAACCATTGGCAAGATCGGTATTGCTGTAAGATAAATATGTAACAATATTCATCATGAGAAAATATAGTCGATAAATTTTAAAAATAATGACGATATATATTATAAAAGGCCAATACAGCTGCTTCGGTAGAGAGCTTATGTCTAGTTGCGCTCTGTGTTAGGCCTCGTGCTTATACACGTGTATCCCGGTTAGATTTCTTTTCAGATCTAAATTGCGTCTGTGGCCCTAAGGCGAAGTTCACAATTCTTGTGTATGTGTGGCGGGCCTGTACTAGTGACAGCCACAACTCACACCAATTCTACAATTCGTGTATTTCTGAACTTAACATCGATATGACTTCGACTTCAAATATGGACACGTGTGAGACGACAAAGTCAACTTTGTGGACAATTCGGATAATCGCCATTTGATCAAAGAACTCATCCTGCGTATCCGAGCCAAAAGTGGAGCTTCGAACTTTTCTGCCGATTCGGACAATGCACTTAAGAGTGTCCAGTGCTTAGCGGACCTACACATCACGATATCATCAACAGCAAAGGACACAATGGATTACTACGTGGCTTCTATCAACCTAAAAGGTATGTGGAATTTGATTACTGCTTCTTGCGATAATTGTAGTACTGAGAATGTGTTAGAATTAGCCAAATGTGTTGATAATGTTATTCGCTGGCCTAAAAACCAGAAAAGAAATAGAAAACTTAGTAATACTGAAATTGAACAGGAAATCCAAATTCTAATTCTAACAGAAATTACGGATCTAGCTTTGTCAGCACTAGACTGTGATCGAAAAAGCTAGCGAAAAGGTCAATTGTAGAGGAAGCTAGGGAGGAAAATGTTAGTATCAATAATCAAGAAGTGGGCCGTGGCGGCCTTGTGGTACAGCGTGATGGTTTTTGGTGCAGAGGGTGCTCAGGTCGAATCCTGGCGAAGCGCCACTAAAATGCCTCCGTTTGTGTCGTCCCTTCATAGGGGACAATGCTGGTCTGCCTATATGACGGCCGAATAATAAAATGGCCAGCAAAACTGAGGTGAATTATAGGTGAATGTCTTCGCGACAAGTGCCTCCACATTGGAAAAAAAAATCAAGAAGTAGATAATAATCCAACTCCAGTGCGCATGCACCCAAAGAGAGAAACCCAGATCCATTCTGGATATTAAAAGAACAAGACACGCAATGGAGAATTATAGCTAGCGAAATAAATTACTCCATATAAAATTGCCCCTTCAGGACTCTGGGAAATTCATTAAGGTCTTTGTACAAAATAGCGATCAATTTAAACAAACACAAAATTTAGTATCTAAAAGTAATATTAAATTCTTCGCCATGATACCGCGCGAACAGCGACCACTCAAAATTCTTATTAAGGGTATCCCATCGGACATTCTGATCGAAGAAGTAAGAGCAGAATTAAACAATATAGGATTCCGGGTGCAAAGGGTCTCCCAATTAAAAAAGTTTGAAGACAAAAGTAAACTACCAATATTCCTGGGCAATTTAATTCCATCAGGATCGTTAATTTCCTCAGTATCTACCAGGGAAATTAACGATCTGAACGATTTTCTGGGATTTATAGTAAGAGTAGAGGCCTATAAATTCAAAGGGGGGGGGGGTGAAACATTGCTATAATTGCCAGAATTTCCATCACAGTAATGATAACTGCAGGATGTATGCCAAATGCTTAAAATGTGCAGAAAATCGTCGTACCAATGAATGCATAAAACCCCTCTCTGAGAAAGCCATCTGCACTAACTGTGGAGAAGGTCACCCAGCGAATTATAAGAGCTGTATTCGTCACCCCGACTACATTAAAAAGCAAAAGATAAAAAACTAATAGAGACATGGGAAAAGTTAATGCAGAAAACGGTAGGGCAATTCCCCATATGAACTTAGGAAACACATTTAAGACCGCAGAAACCCAACCAACTAAATCTTTCAGCGAAATACTTAAAAATAATCAACAGGATCACTCCCTCTCCAATGAACAAAGTAATACCTAATAATTATGTAAACACACCAGCTCCAATTCAAAATGTAAATACTCCCACCCCTCCTAATATCGAAACCGTAAATCAATTAGACGCGTACATAGATAGACTTAAAACTATGAGAGACTATAACTCAGTATCCAAACAGCTCAATTAAACTTACAACAAAGTGGGCTAGAAAACTTAATAGATAACTTTAATCTCCCAGTCGTCACGACTGGTCCCCACGAAGGTACCCTCTTCTCTCTAATCCCCGATCTGCAGTCAGAATACTGAGTTGGAACGCTGATGGGCTTCAAACCAAAATCAACGAACTGAGGGGACTTTCTTATTGATATTTCTATGGATCTGGTCCTTGTACAGGAAGTAAAAAACCGTCATGCTAGATACCTTAAAATTAAAAATTATAATCTAATCCACACACCGCGAGTTGATAGCGATAATAATCTCCTTCCCTATGGAGGCACGGCAATCTATATCAAACGTATCTTTAAATATGATCTTATACCTAGCCTTAACTTAAACATTTTAGAAAATACCATAGTAAAAATTGTTCCTACTCCCAATAATCCTATTTATGTTGTAAGTTTTTATTTAAAAGCTTCCTTTAATAAGAACTGTGAACCCAGATCTTCAAAATTTATTCTACCTGGGAGATAATGTTATACTGATAGGGGACTTTAATGCTCACCACTCCTGTTGGAATAGCGATTATAATAAAAACTTCACCTGCCGATTTGGCAGGCAAATCAACGAATATTGTATTGACAATGGAATATACATAGCTCCCCCCCTACCCGTTTCGGCTACTCCGGCTCACAATATGTAATCGACTTCGCTGTTCTCAATAATATCAACTTTCCATATGACATTAGTACTATAAATGAATTCTCTTCTGACCATAACCCAATCATCCTAAATTTGTTTTCCAACACTCACCTCCCTTTCATCCTCACCCCCCACTTCATTAACTAGACTGATTACACCAACTTTGTTTTTAATTCCCCGGCCCCTTTCAATAGCATCAATAGTAAAGATAATATGGATAAAGCTACGACCTCCATCGCCGATATCATTAATAGCGCGCTTAGATCTGCCAAGACCCACATCCCCCCTAATAATTACAGCAAACTCCCCCTTAACATCAAAACTCAAATTGAAATTAGGGATAAAGTAAGAAAAACTTAGCAACGCACAGGCGATCCGTCTATCCTAGGCGAAATGTCTAGATTAAATGCTAGAATCAAAAACGAAATCAAAAACTATAAAAGTAAAAAAGTGGACAGTCTTCATTGAGTCACTCGCATCTTCGGACAATAGGATATGGAATTATATTAAGCGTATAAAAAAACCCTTCACCCCCTCCTTCCTTTCAGTTCCCCTTCTGGCATTCTCACGAGTGACTCAGACAAAATTGAGGCCTTGGCAGACAACTATAAAAACCAGTTTCCCCCCCTATAATAGTGTGTTTTGCACAAATACAATAGATAAAGTAGACGACGTTCTTAAGAAATTCTTTATCAATACGCTCTCTGTTATCAACAATGACCCGTTAGAACCTTCCACCCCTGTTGAAATTCTGAATGCTATCAACTCTCTCCACAATAAAAAAGACCCCGGCCCGGACGATATCACAAATCCTGCTATTAAAAATCTCCCTCTCAACTATATAAACTACATCACCGAACTTTGATATCGAAAAAGGCTATGATCGGATTTGACACAGCGCTATAATTTATAAACTCATTAAACTTAAACTACCTTCTGACAACAAATTAATTCACTCTTACTTGATCAATAGAACATTTGAAGTCCACTACTCTCAACTAACTTCTTCCATGCATAACATTAATGCGGGAGTTCCTCAAGGATCTAAGCTCGCACCGCTTTTGTTCAACATCTTCATTAATGACGTTCCTCACTCCACAAACACAACACTCGTCATGTCCACGGACGGCACGGCAATCTCAGCAATAAATCGAAATACAATATACATGCACAAATGCAAGACGCGTGGACATCCTAGAACGTTGGTCAGAACAGTGGAAAATTAAATTAAACCCTGCTAAAACAAAGGCCATTTTCTGCAGTTTTAACAGAATTCCACCTTCGCTGGTCATAGTATGCTGTCACTCGGTGCACTTCGAGATAGAGGGCAAATATCTTGGTGTGTATCTTGACAGTAGACTTACGTGGAAAAAAACACTAGCTTCAACATTGGCAAGTTCTTTAAAGCCCGTAGGGACTTAGCTCACCTCCTGTACCAGAGCCAAATGAGTATAGAAAACAAACTTCTTCTCTATAAGACTGTACTTAGGTCAATCTTACTTAACGCTGCTCCGGTACGGGACTCAGTAGCGGACACTTGCAAAGACTACAGACTTCAAAATAAAACCCGCCACGGAATTATGAAAGCCCCTTGGTACCTCCGTAATGAAGTTATTCATAGGGATTTGACAATAGAGCCCTTTAGACACCATATCAAAGAACTCGCAATAAACTTTTAAGATCACCTATATACAGTAAATAATGAAGACCTAATTAACCCCCTCAGTTTATGACCCTAGAGAATTTCCCAGGAGACCTAAGGCCACGCTGATAATAAACCCTGGGCTTGTTCCCATTCACAACAGCTAACTTTCTTCCCCTTCCCCTGCCTCAAACCCCCACTCGCTCGACTACTTCTGGTTTCTGAACTGTCACTCCAACCAATCAACCACAGATCCATTCATGTTGCTCCGCCCACTGACTCATATCCCATTAGTTAACTTCATAGAATTCACTGCTTCTCTCTCATTGGATCTCTGTCCGGCCATCCTTATGCTTTGAATCTTCCTCGGTTGTCTCAGGTTAAATTTTTTTCCAAAATCCTGTCTCTCTTTTATTAATTTTTTTCCTACACCCCCAGTTATTTCTTTATTACCTACCAACCTAAACTTTTAAAACTATTTGAAATTAAATTTAATTCACTTTTTTTCTCTCACACACACTCTAGGTACTATTATAATCAATTTTAGAGAACGGTAATCATGATACATTCCACATTGAATGCAGAGGATATGGAGTTTCAGCTCCCAAGAGTCTCTAAATTTAATTATGTCTACGCCTATGCCTAAGGTCAATACATATCGTCGACCAAAAAAAATTGAGGAACGTGTTGAAAAGACATTTAAGACTGCTGTATACTAACCCTATTGGAGTCGCTCACCTCACTGTAAACCTATAAAAAACTGGGTCCAAGGATTGCTGACTTGGATTGAAAGATTTATTTTTTAAAATTGTGCTCGGTAATGAAAAAAGAAATTTTACAACTAAGGACATTTTTCATTTTAAAAAAAATGCAAATAATATTTTAAAATTTAAGTTATTCGGGGGAAAAATCTAATATAGTGTGTTTTAAACGCTCATCAATTTCTTTGTTAAACAAAATTTATAAAATGAATCCTGTTGCAAGGTGCAGAAAAGTTCAGGTTACCTGAAAATGTCATTTTTATTGGAATATCAGCATTTATGTAGCTGTAAATAGTAGACACATTTTCTCCATAGGTTACCATTGAGCCGAGTGAATCCAATAGGGTTAGTGTTCCGAGCGCGAAGTTTAGGTTTGCAGATTGGCAACGGTAGAAAAACGAAGAATAATAAAAAAAGGGAAATTTCCCTCCGCTGGCAGAGCACATTGAGAATAGAACCGGGTGGGATCTCCTCACCTTTTGATCATGATAACCGTTTGAATTATAGGTTTAAATTTAAATGTTTATTAGTGTAATGTTCGTGTACGTAAAATAAAGTTTGGTTTTGTGTTTACGAACTTCGATTTCTTTGAACTCTCGACAAATAGATTAGAAATAGAACAATTTAGTGGTGCCTTCACTACGGGACCTTTAGATTAGGATTACTTCGTTTGATTTGAATTACGACAATTTTGGATTACGACGTCATCTTTTACAAAAGGGTGAGTACCCCTTTAATTGATTATTTTTAAATGACGGTAGAAGTAAACGTTATTAAGAAAACGAAAATGATGGAAGAATTAAACATCCTTAAGAAACGAGAACACCTCACCGAACTTTAATGACTAAATTATTTAATAAAATTTATGAATACTTAAGTGCTGATAAATTAGAAATAGAGGATTTAGAAGACTTTTTAGAACAGTTAACGGCAAAGTCCGTTGTTTTAAAAGAACTTGATCAGAAAATACTATCGCACTTAAAAGAAGATGAAATCGAAACTGAAGTGTTCTCTTGCTCAGATTATGAAGAAAAGATAATTTCATTCAAATCTAAACTAAATCGACGTATTAGGAACAGTAAAACTGATTCTACTAATCATAACATTTCGATTGATAATAGCACTTCTAACAGTAGTATTTCTCACGCAGAACAAAGTATTCCGGAAATTAAAACTGTTAAATTACCAAAATTGTTCATTCCCAAATTTTATGGTGAACCCGACAAATACTTAGATTTTTGGAATCAATTCGAAAGTTCTATTCACAAAAATCCGCATTTATCTGACGTCGATAAATTTTCTTATTTGAAAAGTTTGGTTGGCGGTATCGCGGCTAATGCCATTAGCGGTTTTGCTTTGTCGGAGCAAAATTACACCACAGTAATTAAAATTTTAGAATCCAGACTTGGAAGGAAAAATATGCTGATTCAAGCCAATTTAAATAATCTTTTGAATATAAATCCTGTAAAAAACTCTGATGACTTACGCGGATTACGAAATTTGTTTGATAAATGTGAAATCGAATCGAGAAGTTTACAGTCACTTGATGTTGATTCAGACAAGTATGATAGCTTACTTTGCCCCATAATATTAAAATTACTGCCTTCCGATTTTACTCTAAGCTTTTCACGTAAACAAGATAAGAACGAAAAATGGGATATTAAATTTTTAATTGATTTTCTTCGATGTGAAATTGAGAGTCTTGAACGGGCGTTTGCGATTCATAAAACTTATGATTCCAAACGTTCAATCCCACAAAATACTTCTAAATTTGGAAATAATTATGACAACAAAACAAAATTTACTTACAAACCCAGAATACCTTCTAAAAACTTTAAACCTAACATTTCTACGGCTGTTGAACTTTTGACGAATCAAAATGAGAACTCTTGCATTTTTTGTGGCTCCGATCATAAAAGCGAATCTAGTTGTTCTTTAAGCGTAAATGAGAAAAAGGAATTGTTGGCAAGGACGTTGTTTTGTCTGTTTGGATAAAAATCATAGAATAATTGATTGTGAAAATAAAAAACCTTGTTCTATTTGCCATAAAATGCACAATATTACCCTATGTTTTAAAAAGGAAAACTCTAAAATAAAAGAAAATCCGAAAACTGAGAAAACAACAAATACTGTTTCGAATCATGCCATTAATGGAAAAAACAAAATTTTACTGCAGACAGCAGTTGTCGAAGTAATTGGTGAAAAATCGAATAACAGCGTACTCTGCATTTTTGATAGTGGCTCCCAAAGAACGTACATAAAAAAGAATGTTTCGAGAACCATGTGTTTGCCGAGTGTGGGAAAAGAGGATTTGTTTATCCATACGTTTCACTCGTCCGCGCCGACGCATCATGTTTGTTCCAGGGTAGAATTAATAATTAAAACCAAGGTTAAAGGGCAGGAAATAAAAATCGAAGCACTTGAAATTGATGACATCACTCAAGCTATGCTCGATCCGCCAGACATTACTATAAGTGATGAATTGAAAATAAGAGGGATAATTTTGGCGGATTTATGTGAGAATGTGGGAAGCGATAGAAACATTTCGGTGTTGATAGGGGCTGACTATTATTGGCACCTTCTGACAGGGAAAATTGAACGCTTATGTGATAATCTAGTTGCGGCCGAAAGTAAAGTGGGATGGCTTTTGATGAGGCAAACCGTCGGGAATAATGAAGAAAATAAAAATTCATCGGCTAATATAGTAACTTCTATGTTAGTCCACTCGTCTAACATTGAAAATTTGTGGAGATTAGATACAATAGGAATTCGTGATCCAATCGAAGTCAAAACTAGAGAAGAGCTTGAAAATAAGGCAATACAACATTTTCGGGAAACAGTAACTATAAATGAAGAGGGACGGTACGAGATTCAATTGCCTTGGGTTGAAGGTAAAGAAGACTTAAAAACAAATAGAGACACCGCCGAACAATGTTTAAGATCTACTACGAATAAATTAATTCGAAATCAGAAACTTTTAGAGTATGAATCTGTATTTAATGATTGGTTATCTGAAGGTATCATAGAAGAAGTTCCTGTTGAAGAATATCAAAATCTCTGTCACTACTTGCCCCACAGAGGTGTATATAAAGAAAATTCCACGACTAAACTTAGACCAGTTTTTGACGCTTCTAGTCGCGGTGTAGAGAGACTGTCCCTGAATGAATGTCTAGAAAAGGGGCCCAACCTCCTTGAGAAAATACCACCCATATTACTTAGATTCCGCAAAGACCAGATAGGAGTAATATCCGACATCAGAAAGGCATTTTTGCAAATTTCCGTTTCAAAGGTAGATAGAGACTTTTTGCGTTTTTTATGGTGGAAAGACTTTGATGAAACAGTTTCAAGACGTATAGACACAGACGAGTTGTATTTGGATTAAACTGCAGTCCGTTTTTGCTCTCAGCAGTTTTAAATCACCATATTAACCTAAATTCGACTGAATTTCCAGAAACATCAAAGATTTTGAAGGACTCTTTCTACGTTGATAATTGTGTAACCTCCGTGTCAAATGAGTTTCAACTTCGCCGTTTTATAAATGAATCGACACATTTTTAAAAATTGGCATGTTTTGATTTAAGAGGGTGGGAGCATACGAGACTTTGCCTAGAAGAGAAGTCTGAGGAATCAGTACCAGTGCTTGGTCTGTTATGGGACAAGAATAGCGATCTTCTGGTTTGTGATATTAAAGACATTGACTCGCAACTCCCAGAACTTACTCGTAGGAATCTTCTTTCGATTGTTCATAGAATATTTGATATTTTGGGCATTTTATGTCCCACAACTTTGATTCCAAAACTTATAGTGCAAAGAAGCTGGAATTTGAAAATAGGCTGGGATACACCCTTACCCGAAAATTATCAAATGGAACTTAAATCGTGGATCAAATACGTGCATCTACTGTCAAATGTGAGAATACCTAGGTGTTTGAATATTCATGACTCAGCAGAACTTAGTCTACATACCTTTTGTGACGGCAGTAAGCATGCTTATAGCGCGGTAGTGTTTCTCAGAACAGTGAAAAACGATAAAGTACGGTTGCATTTTGTCCAAGCTAAGAATCGAGTTACGCCTTTACGCAAAACCACCATCCCAAGGATAGAACTTTTAGCATGCTGCATCGGAGCTCGTCTTGCTTCTTCTATTCTACAAGCGTTGAACATTCAGAATATTTCTTGTTTCTATTGGTCTGACTCGACTACGGCATTCACGTGGATCAAGAAGGAGGAACGTTGGGGTGTATTTGTTGAGAATAGAGTGAAGGAAATTAGAGAGGTCACTGAGAAGACTAACTGGAGATACATACCCAGCGCCCTTAATGCCGCAGATTTACCATCTCGAGGATGCTCAATTACGGCTCTAGTGAAATCGAAGTGGTGGCTTGGTCCAGAGTGGCTGAAAGAAGATGAGAGTTGCTGGCCAACCACAGAAATGGAAACAAACGAAGAAGAAGTCATACAAGAAAAGGAATAGAGCATTATTTTATCCAGTATTATTTCAGATAGATGGTATTTGAAATACTTTTCAAGTTACATCAAAATCGTGAGGATGATATCATGGATACTCAGATTTACAAACAACTGTAGAACACGAGAAAGAAAGTTGGACAATACGTTAAGCCTTGATGAAATAGACATTGCAGAGAAGAAGTTACTGAAGATAGTGCAACACGAGTCGCTCCTTTGTGAAGAGAGGCTGAAGGGCCATTTAACTGTTACCGATGAAGAGGGAATTCTCCGTTTGAAAACAAAAATCTTGAATAGAAATGATGAGGAAAGTTTCCGATGTCCAATTCTTCTTCCTTCCAAACATGAGTTGGTAGAGAGAATGATACATCATTACCATCTACAACTTCACCATGCAGGGACTCAAGTTGTTTTAACTAATTTACGTTACAGGTTTTGGATTATACGAGGTAGGAAAACAGTACAACGAGTGATATCCAAATGTGTCAGGTGCAAGAGACATTCAGCAAAATCCACTGACACAGTGCCATGTCCACTTCCAGAAGATAGAGTACGAGATGCATATGCTTTCGAAATAGCTGGTGTTGACGTCGCTGGACCTCTTTACTTAAAGGAAAATAGAAAGGCTTGGATTCTGTTATTCACTTGCGGAGTATATCGTGCAGTGCACTTAGAATTGATTGAAAGCTTATCGACAAATGTATTTTTTCTTGGATTTAGAAGATTCATCGCACGTAGAGGTCGCCCAAAAATCGTTTACAGCGACAATGGCACTAATTTCGTGGGTGCAAGAAATTTGCTGAGATCTATTGACTGGAATCAAATCACTAACAGTTCTACGACTATGAAGATTCAATGGAAGCTGAACCCGCCCACCGCGGCGTGGTGGGAACGGATGGTGCAAATGATCAAAAAATTATTGAGAAGAGTCCTTGGAAAAGCATTGGTTTCGTACGAAGAAATGTCAACCATTATCTGTGATACTGAGGCAACCATCAATTCGAGACCACTTACTTACCTATCGGAAGACTCTAGTGACTTACCACCTCTTACCCCATTTATGTTCACTCAAGATGTCAGAACTGAAGGTGTCCCAGATTTAGATAACCTGGACAAAACCAATTTTTCGAAGAGATGGAAATACCATCAAAGATTGCGTGTAGAATTCCGAAAACGATTTAGAGATGAATATCTCGGCATGTTAGTACATCGTCCGAAAATTGTATCATCACAATCCATCAAAGAAGGTGATATAATACTCGTGGAGAATGATAAGAAGAAGAGAACTGACTGGCCGTTAGGTCGTGTAATTGCAGTGTACCCCGGAAAGGATCAGAGTTGTGAAAATTAAGACAGCTAATGGTGAACTAGTTAGACCTATTCAACGAATATTTCCTTTGGAAATAGATAGGGAAAATCCCTTTCGTGAACATTTTCGAAATAATAATCCACTTCAACCTCATGGAGTTCACGATGATATTGAAAAGCTAACTAAGGACAGTAAATCTGTAGACTCTAATAAAAACATTCAAGTAACTAGATATGGTAGAAAAATTGTAAAACCTAAAATTTTCAGTTAATAGTTTTTCTTAAAATTTGACTGCATTTGATATATTTTTTCTTTCCTTTTAAATTTTTATTAGTATTCATAATTTGTTTATTTTTCATAATATTTTATAATTTGAATGTATCAGAAATTTAATTCATTTGAGTATTTTACAGAAGATTGAAATTTGTTTGAAGTTTAATGTCTCTCCCTAGATGAAGTGATATGATGACAAGTACTAAGTATTGTTTAGTATTATTATTGTGCTCTAAATATTCTTTATATTTTAATATTGTTACTGTTTATTCAATATGTTTTGATTTTCTAATATTTCATCGAAAATCAAAAGGTGGGAGGAATGTTCCGAGCGCGAAGTTTAGGTTTGCAGATTGGCAACGGTAGAAAAACGAAGAATAATAAAAAAAGGGAAATTTCCCTCCGCTGGCAGAGCACATTGAGAATAGAACCGGGTGGGATCTCCTCACCTTTTGATCATGATAACCGTTTGAATTATAGGTTTAAATTTAAATGTTTATTAGTGTAATGTTCGTGTACGTAAAATAAAGTTTGGTTTTGTGTTTACGAACTTCGATTTCTTTGAACTCTCGACAAATAGATTAGAAATAGAACAGTTAGTACACAGCAGCCTTAAGAAAGAGAATACCTGAGATTGCGTCGTAGCGCATGTGGGGAACCGCCAGCTCGAGATTACAAATTTAGGGAAAAATACAGCTTTCTAGGGTAATCATTTGATCTATTTAGGCACAAAAAATATGTGTCAGATACTCTTGAAATATATTTTCTTGTTCACGTCATAGTGAAGTGTAAAATTGTGCATGTATTAATTAAAACAGCTATTTATTTTTTGACTCAACGTTTTATTAAAAAATAGGACATTAATGTTTGTTCAGATAGTGTTTTGAGGCGTGTTATATTCTTTTTAAAAATATTCTGCTTACGGAGAGATGTAGGGCTCTTCATAAGGGCTAATACACTAAATTTATTTCCATCGCTGAAGTGACATTTTCAGCATCTCAATTTGTTAGTTTCTTGATTTTTGGGGGTATCATATATGTGAACCAACACCATTGCCTATGAGGGGACAGCAAGATAACGTCCATGCCAAAATCGTGATTCGAACCTGAACCCTCTCCTTCGAAGCTCGTGAAGCTTAGTAGTTTGAGATGTGGGCAGCCCCTAAAAGACTAATTCTGTGCCTCGTCATTATTTGTCATTTGTTCGTGTTTCTAGGGAGCAATTAAACTTATTTAGAAATAACCTGACATTGGTTTTGATGGCCCGAGGTCGTACGCTCTATTCACACTCGTTACAAGCTTTAAAACGTTAGGGTTTTTGAAATCTTTAATACGCAAACATCTAAATGCTTTGCTAATACACTTGAGCGTTCTACTCTCGACGATCACATATAGTCAGAAATGGCGTTATTCTTCTATTTACCTGCGGAAGACCAGACAGCTACATAATGAGAACAAATTCTTTCCTATACCTTGAATTAACAAAGGGATGTCACTCTCAGGTTGTATAAAAGAACGCAGTTCATCCACAGTCATTCCCGAATCTTGATCTGATCATTACAGTGTGTGGACCTGTCGTTAACAGTTACATATTTCCACGCGTGGCAGTGAGCCTCTTGCTATTGAAACAATGAAGCCGAGTTTTCATGTCATTCAGAATGGTTAATGAGAGAGGAAAACCTAATGTTTGTGCATATTAAACGTTAATTGCGCAAAACTTGTACATTAGTATTAAGGTGCGACCAGTGGCGCCGGAAAGGAGGGGCAAGGGAGGGCTCTTGCCCCCCCTAGAAAATTGAATTTTTTTGTTTCTACCTAGCTAGCGCTCGTAAAATATTAGAATTTTCATTTGAAATCATAAAGCCTAACAAAACTGAATACTAAATTACAACCTCACACTCGTTAACACAAGCGCGATAAACGTCATTCCATATACGCAGGAGCGATTAATCGGCAATTTCAGGTACGCAAGCGCGTTTAAACGCCAATTCCAGACGTTTGCTTTTGCGATTCAAAAGCAACCCTACACGATGTTTTTTCATCGCGAAAGGGAATCTTGAATCCGATGCATTTGAAACGCGTACACGTTGACGTCTGATAGGGCATAATATAACATAAAATAACATAAAAGTTTATTTTTATAACCGTATATATGTATTTTTAATAATAAAGGTGTAAAAGTTTTAATCTATTTTACTTTGCCCCCCTCTATATTTGACTCTTCCGGCGCCACTGGGTGCTACTGTTAGCACTTTGGAGGATTTGCGATTTTGCGTTCTTCGGGTTCGGCCAAATTTCCAGTCAAACAAGTAATTTAGAAACTTGACATTTAAACTAGGGCTGAAAAATATTGAATTTATTCAATAACACATTAGCGTGGACTTGAAATCTCGAACCCAGTTTTTTTTTAATAGTTTTCTTATAAATAATTTTTCTTTGGTTATTTCTATGTGAATAATTTCAGTAGTTCAATATGAAACGTTTTCTTTCAACATGTGGAATTTACAAGGACTGCTAAGTTTGTGTATATTTTTTAAAGAAATGATATTGTTTTTCCCCTGGACTAGGTTGATAGGATTTTGGGAGCCAAAAAAATTACGCTCTATAGTCCTCCGTACAAGAAATTATTTAAAATACCTGGTAGCAGGATGATGACCAAAATGTCACAAACGAAAATAAGGTACATGTATATTTCAAACTACCGTAAATCAGTAAATATTCTGGTAGAAATTAAATTTTTATTTAGGGACTAGTACGGTTATGACCATCAGATTGTTTCGTTTGGATGTTTAAAGTATATCTCACACGGTGAGTAATCAATTTAGTTCTAATCCTTAAAACAAACACTGAGAACAACATATCGTAGTATTATGACGGACACTATATAAATAGAGAGGAATCCTTCCACAAACATTTTAACGTCTTTCCTTTCAAAACAGTATTTCTAAGACCATTTTCAACTCCCTGGTTAAAGGAGCAAGTTCCTTTTCCGATGAAAAAGAAGATTAAATCAGGCAGAACATCTATATGGAGTTTATCTTGTAAATAAAAGGTTTCTTTTCAAAGTAAATTAAATCATTTCCTTTAAATGTAACTAATCGCTTTTATATCCACTAACGCAGGTTGCAATAGAGCGGGCAGTAATCATATGCAACTGTTGTAAAACTTTTTTAAAAGCTGCTAAAATGTAGGTACAAAAGGATAAAAACTACAGAATAATTAGCATGCTATTCTGCACATTTCAAACCTATTACATCGGAGTTTCATTAGATCTTCGAGGACATTTTATGTTATCGAGTTATTTAAATTTTGTCTTCACATCTAGATTTTCTGAAAATTTGCGACTTAATACTTGTAGGATATTACATTAAAATTATTTCAACCAGAAGCAGTTTCAAAAAGTTGTTTAAAAATTTGACTTTTCAGAAAGCATGATAATAAAGCAATCTTTCATTATTTTGTAAATTATTTAATGGTTTTTGAACATAGGCTGATCTCGCTGTAATCGAAAAACTATCTGGGGTGTTCTAAGAGTTACAGAGCTAGCGTATAGAACTAATCTCTAGATTTTATTTTTACAATATAAAATTTATGTCAATGGAAATAGAAACTAATTAATCTATAATAATATGTGTAGTAATCATACGTCAGTGTATATATGTGTAGTAATATATATATAGTTATATGTGTATAGTTATATGTGAGTTATAGTTATATGTATAGTTATAGTTATATGTGTAGTTATATGTGTAGTAATCATAATCATGTAGTACTTATCTTTGAAAGATACGTAGTCTCTTTGAAACTTCCCACTATTCTATTCGTTTTAAAAAATTACATTCGATGTGCTTCAATGTTTTCTGTCCATCCAGGTTACGCTATGCTCAGGAGCCCACAGCAAGGGCAAAACACGGTCCATGGCTACTGGGTACGCAGGAAATATAAATCTTTGCCTTAGTGACCCCAACTTACTAGGATATGTGTCATATTTACGATCCAAGAAACTAAATTACAATTTCCAATAGTTTAGACAAATATCCTGTATGTCACGGAATAGCAAAACCTAGTCACTAGATGATAAAAGTGTTAGGATAATTTGCATTGTTATTTGTTGTTCCGTTTTCAGGACCAGCAGACAATTTGCTCAAGGTGTTTACTATTGAAATTTGAAATAATCTTAGATGGGATGTGTTGGCTTCTCGTTTATGTTACTAATAAATTCATTAAATACAGATACTTATTAATATTAAACATTTATTAAATCATAAAACGTACTCGTAATCTTTCTGCAGCATACAATCTTTAACAACTTAACAAACCTTCTCTTTTTTAAAATAAAATAGATAGTATATCCGATACATACAGCTGTTGCTAATCCACTGTAGACATTCTCTAACGTAATAATAATAAATAGATATTCCTTTTGACAATCACAAATAAAAATACGCATACATTCGACCATCCTGACTTTTCAACTGTCCTCAATTGAACCAATTTTTGACATACATTACAACAACAGTAAAACGCAAAAAAGATTATTTCTCCGTCTTATATAAGATCTCTATAACGTAGTGGTCTATGCATAGTTCACTTGAGTCGTTGTGGGCTTTCAGGTTTGTCATCAGAACTTGCACTGGAGTTATCATCATAGTCATTCCAGCTTTTCCAAGCTTTTAATTGATTAACATGAGCTGTAGTGGCATAAAGACGGCCATTTTTATCCTCTGATTGTGAGATTCTATATGTATCATTAGAAAGTATTTCTGTGACAACCATAGGTCCTCGATAACGTGTGTAAAGATTTGTTTATAGAGGGCGCTGCGTCGCCCGATAGATTTTAAAGAGAAAGGCCGTTTTGCTTTTGAAAATGTATATGGCGTCTGTTTAGACGAAGTTTGAAATCCAAACTTTCGCAGGTTATTAAATGTTGTTTTTTTTGTGTTTAAAATATGCTTCATTTTGTGCTTCATTTTGTCGAATTGATGATTTCTCACCGAGAATAAAGACCAGGACCTGATCAAAGAATACTCAAGGAATTTTGAGTACCAGAATATTTTACATGGCGCAACAACTTGGGTCCACGATCGGGTAAATTCGAAAGTCAGATTTAAATAAGGTGAGTAAGAAATTATTATTCTACATGCATTACCATGGCTGAGTTAGATAAAATCCGCAAGAAAAAAAACACAGTTAGAGCTTTAACAACGAAGTTGATTTCAAAAATTGAAGTTGTTTTCTATGAAGAACAAATCGAAACTAATATTAAACTAGAAGAATTAAAGGATTTAAATGAGCAATTGTTAGAAAAGTGTGATCAGTTAAAGGCTCTAGATGCTCAGATAGAGAATTTAATTGGTTCTAATGAAATCGAAAATGAAATAATTGTTATTAAAGAATATTCGGAGAAAATAATTAAATGGAAAGGTAGAATAGCTAGGCTAATAAAACAGCATAAAAAAGTGTATCAGATGTTTCGGTCGATTTATCGCCAAATTCTCGCCAAGAATTAAAAAAGTTGTAAGTTTACCTAAACTTACAATTCCAAAATTTAATGGAGTTCCAAGTTCTTGGATTGAATTTTGGCAGCAATTTAAAAATGTGATTCATGAAAATGATAACTTAAGTAAGACAGAGAAATTCTCATATTTAAAAATGCTATTAGAAGGAGTTGCGTTAAACGCTATAAAAAGGTTTTTCGCTTACAGAAGAAAATTACATTAAGAGCATCAATTTACTAACTGACCGATTTGGTCGCGATTATATCGTTATAAATAGTCACATGACAAACTTGTTAAATTTACATCCTGTAAAAAGCTCGACCAATATAAACGAATTTGGTATCAAATCGTTCAAAATCAAACAGGTTATAATAATAAGTAAAAATTGAAATTTTGATTTTTCGATCCATTTTTAGTGAACTGTCCCCTTAATATCCATTTTTGTTAAATTAGTGCATCCTAACTCTGATGTCCATTTCACCAGCCTCCCCACCAAACACTTTTTAAAATCGAGTGGTACCAATCGTTTATACCCGTTTGTACCAGCAAAATTTTCGTCTGTACCTCATTATTTAAAAAGGTATAAGGAAATCAAAGTGGAGGGGCTGGTGAAACGATACCCCCCCCCCCCACCATCGAATTTTCAAACGAAACTGGTGCCAATCGTTTATACCTCGTTTGTACCCGTTTGTACCAACAATATTTTCGTTTGTACCTCATTATTTTAAAAGTTATAAGCAAATGAAAGTGGAGGTGATGGTGAAACAATACCCCCCCCCCCACCATCGAAGTTTCAAACGAAACTGGTGCCAATCATTTATACCTTGTTTGTACCCGTTTGTACCTCTTTATTTTTGAAGTTATAAGCAAATTAATGTGTGTGTGTGGGGGGGGGGGCTGGAGAAACGATAGCCCTCAACAACGAATTTTCACATGAAAGTACTGCCTATCGTTTGTACACGTTTTTACCAACAACATTTTAGTTTGGACCTCATTATTTTAAAACTTATTAGCACATCAAAGAACTGTGGGTGAGCTAGATAAATTATAGCCTTCCCAGCGACATGATCAGTTGTGGATAGTATTTCGGAAACTCTGTTTCTTATGAAATGTTTCCAATTCATAGGGATTTCTTAATTTAGTCTAGAACTATCGTTTCACTGGATTGGATTACGGCACAGTGGGTCCTATAGCAACCAGAATCTTTAATTTTTTTCAGGCATTCCTCCACTATACCTTTTCTTAAATTGCCCATGTATTATTTTCTCATACTTTTGATAAATCTGTCTTTTAATGAACTTGTTTTTCAACAGTCCAAAGCATTTCTTTGCAATATGTAAATTATTTTTGGCTCTTCCAGACTTAATTTTCATGATAATTTACATTCATATCTCCCATTTTTCAACCGCAGATCCTTTTCAAACCGACTGATTACGGTTTAACCTCTATCAGAATATTTCCTACCTCCACTGTTTACTCCCGCGTAATCGTAACTTCCAAAAGGTTCTTAAATCTTTTAGAAGAATATTTTCCTCATTACTTAGAAGAATTTTATTTAAAATTGTTGCATTCTGAAAGGCACTACTTGGCACTTTTTTCTCAACTAAATTAATGACTAAACCAAAAATAGTGTCGAATGCGTTTATCCAGTTGTTTATGGGAAAGTGTGGTTAGTCATAACAACCTGGGAAACGTCGGCCCCGTTCAGAACTTCTGTGTCTATTAAATCGTCTGGAAAAGTGGAGTGTGGGGGGAGGTTTCGCGATATCTAACCCGTTTGATTTCATAAACTGTTGTATGTTTACACTAGCGGGATCTATGGGGTAGCAGTAATTACATCCGAGTCTGGCCTCTTTCAGACGAGGCACATTTCGTGATCCAACTGACTTGCATTGTTTATTTTCATGTAGTTGACTGCCGTGTGAGGTTCTTTTCACACGAGGCGCGGCGCTCAATTCAAGGCGAAACCTTCTCTTCTAGGGTTGTGGCAACGCTTCGTCAGTATCTTCGTTCAGTCGCGTTTTTGCCTGCGTAACAGGCGAAAACGCGCCTGAAAAATGATGTAGTAAACTGTCTTCTTCCACATTAAATTATGTGTATATATTCTATCCATAGGCCATACTTTAATCTACACCTAAAATAATTACAATTTTTCCCATAAAAATATTTTTCAGGCAAATGTATTGTAATCTACAAAAAATATCAAAGGAAAAAAAATTGCTGTAAAAAATTAGTGATATGTACTTAACTAAATTTAGATAGAATTTGTATAAACATAGAAGATATACATGTATACAAAATTTTAGCAATTTGGGACGATTAGTTTTGAAGAAATAGTGCGCACAAGTTTCAAAATAACAGTTTTTAGAAAAAACCATTTAAAGTTTAAATTTTCTATAAATTACTTTACTATTAGCTTTATGCATTTGGCCATAAAATCGGTTGTAATATCGACTTCATTTTTTTCATAAGATTCCTTTTATTCCATTCTTCATAATTAAATCATAATAAAAAATTGAGTTTTTTTTTAAGGTTTTAAGGTGATTTCCCTCCTTACATTTTTAAATTTCAAAAACTTTAACTTAAATATTATACTTTTCTTCTACCAATACCTTTCTTTTACACCAATTTTATAACACAATATTGGTCTTTGATTTATAATGATGTAGGGGAATATAGATTTAAGAAAGCATCATAACATGGCACTCAGGTTTTTACTTAGAAAAATACAAAATGTATTATTTTTATATTTGCTCTGCAAATTTTTTAAATCGCATTTCTTTTATTTGTAGGACCACGATACCTCATTCTTACTTTAAAAAAAAATTATAATAATTAAATTGCACACCTGAAAGGGTTAATGCAAAAACCTTCCTCATATGAAAACTATTCAAATTGT
This sequence comes from Dolomedes plantarius, assembly GCA_907164885.2. Classification (NCBI taxonomy): domain Eukaryota; kingdom Metazoa; phylum Arthropoda; class Arachnida; order Araneae; family Dolomedidae; genus Dolomedes; species Dolomedes plantarius. Next base: position 3,633,244 of record OU015493.1, read on the forward strand.
AGGCATAAGGCGACGTTCACAATTGCGAATCTAGATAAATTTAATAAATAATGGGTAAATTCGCGCAATTTGGTGCTCCCACATATATTTTTAAGTGTAACAGTCATAACCTGTACTAATCGATGTAATGCTGTTTGACAAGTAATGTAAAGAGAGTGACGTATGTCACCATAGAAACATCAAATAAACAACCAATGATAAAGAATATATTTCGTTGAAATGACCAAATAAATATTTCTGTTCATTTTTTTAATGATAATGCGGCTTCTAAATAAATTTTAGTGAAAATCTTACCTTGAAATCTTGTGTGATGATCAAACACAGTTTATTTTATATAGTTAACCCATTTAAATCTTTGTTACACTATTTTAAATTTTTTTTAAAAAATTATAAATTTCACTTATCAGAAATCTGCATATTTTTGTCATACATTTTCACCATTTACAAAAATATCTTAAGGTTTAAAAATAAAAATATAGGTTATATTGATACAAGAGCACTTATTCTATTGACGTTTAAAATTACAGAGATGTACTTGCAACAGATTTTGCAGAAAGTGTACCATTACATGAAAAAATCACATTTTGAGAAAAACGCAAAAAATACTTTCCCATTATATGGGATTTAAATGTATGTTTACATTTTTAAGTTGCTAATAATTGTTGTTAGAGTGTCAAAAAGTACATAAATTATATATATTTGTAATCTGCAGAATCTGCTCTATTTTTTAAGCCACAAATTCAAAAATAAATTTTTTTGAAGTCGGAATAAAATTTGCGTTCCAATTCCCTCCAAGCTTCACCCCTTTTAATTTTATCGCTATATTCATCACACCTCATGTCCCATATCGCGGGAGTAATACGAATTTCTTCGATGAATTGTTCCACATTCAAACTTGCAATTGAAACGCTTTCAATACTGAACTGAGCTCATGCAGCTTGGCGGCTGGTGTGAAGAGCGTACCTTCAGTAATGTCTTTTGTGTTGAGTCTACTCATCGGGGTGAGAGCGCCAGCGGCACAAGTGCCAGATGTCGAAATGTCTGGGCACAGAATTCACTCCGTGTGAAAAGGTTTCGGCGATTTCCATACATTTGCATGGTGGCTACAATCCTTGACAGCCGCCCGGAAATCAGTTTGATCAACTATGTGCCTCGTCTGAAAAGGGCCTAATGCCTCCAATGCTATAGAAATACTACACATCCGCAGCTTGAAAATTGGGGAATGAATTTTCCTAAATGAGCCGTTCGAGCTGGGCTTGAAAAAGTATAGCCAGGGCCGTTCCTAGGGTAGCTGCCGCTCGTGTGCGAGAATAATTTTGCCCCCCCCCCCCTCATACCATATGGATTAATTGAAATTTCTCTGAAATATTTTTACCTTAAATGAAACAACGAATTACAGATTATATTATAAATTCAGTTTATTTTTTAATTTTACAACCTAACATAATAATTATTAATGTATTGATATAATAACTCTCTGGCACTTGATGGCGGCTCATGCGATCTTGCTGGGATTAAAAATGTTTTTAGAGAACCACAAGCCTTCTTTACAAATTCTTCTTTTTCAAGTTTTCATTTTCTGTATTGGGCCCCAGAAAGCTTTTTTCCATTATCAGACATGTGTAAAAAATGAGGTTCTTTTCGTAATGTATACAAATATGAACAAAACAACACAGACAAAAAAAATTAAAAATCGGGCATAGACTGCCAAACAAATTAACTTAAAACCTACCCTAGCATTGAAAACTTATATAAATTTTCAATAAAAGATTGCGCAGTTGCTTCATATCCTCATATTGAAAAAGGGCAAATATAACTAAAAATAAATAACAGAGCTAGATAATTATAAGAAGGATGTAGACAAAAAAACAAACAGAAATCAAGCACTCGGGGCTCCACGCACCAGAGGCAAGATTCTGTAGTAGTGCCGGAACTAATAAAGAAATAGAGGTAACCAACTGGTCTCGTCATCAGGGAGCCTAACCAAATCAGTTACCTCAAGGGGAACTTTCTTAATAGGATGCAGGTATAACCAAAAGACATCCTAAGGTCCCGAGATCCCCATAGAAACAGGTAGTCAAGAGCAAATGAAAAGACACGGACAATTTGCAGTAAGGGCTCAACACACCATATATGTAAGTACACATATAATCCTAATGAAAAGACAAAGATGCATACATACCCTAACTCAGTGAGTGACGGTATGGCGAAACAGCATCCAATTTTTACCCTAGTAGTTACTTCACTGTAGCAACACCACAGCGCCACACCCCAATGAAGTTAAAAAAAATATGAAAACAGAAACCCTATCCAAAACGTCTTTAAAATATACCTGAGACTAAATGCCATTTTTTTAAAACTTTTAAATTGCCGAAATTATTAGGGACCAGGATGTTCTACAATTTTTAAAGACTAAGAATATAGATAGCATACACACGTTTGATTTTGAAAACATTTTTACTAGTATTCCCCATGATAACTTAATGAATATTTGCTCAGAAATTTATGATGGCTATCTGGATAGTACTATAATCTTAAAACGTGACTGGATTGATTTATGTAAATTTAATATTTTTGAAAACTACCTCTTTAATGGCATGAGTTTCTTTAAACAGATAAAGGGTATCGCAATGGGTAATAGCTTTTCTAGTGCCTTTGCAAACATTTTCTTGCATTCTTACGAAACTAAATTTCTTAACTCAAATAATGTTACCTGACTTAGGTATATTGATGACCTTATAAATTTTAACTGTAACGATTTGGAATTTCTTAATCAAATCTACTCAAAGGAACTAACTTTAAACAGGACTAATGAAAATAATCATTTTGCGACTTATCTGGATATAAAAATTAAAATTAAAAATCACGAATTCGAAATTGGGATTTATGATAAAAGGCTAGATTTTAACTTTGAGGTTATCACGTTTACCAATTTCCATAGCAACTTGAACTATAAAATTTATTATAATATATTTTACTCACAACTATACAGAATAAAACATTTGTAATAACGCTGAAGATTTTTTGGAGGCATGCGGCATTTTCGAGGAAATCCTACGTAAGAACAATTTTCCTCATAATTTCAGCAATTTAAAAGTTTTTAAAAAATGGCATTTAGACTCTGGTATATTTTAAAGACGTTTTGGATAGGGTTTCTGTTTTCATATTTTTTAAAACTTCATTGGGGTGTGGCGCTATGGTGTTGTTACAGTGACGTAACCACTAGGGTAAAAATTGGCTGCTGTTTCGCAAATACCGTCACTCACTGAGTTAGGGTATGTATGCTTCTTTGTCTTTTCATTAGGATTATACGTCTACTTGCATATATGGTGCGTTGAGTCCTTACTGCAAGTTGTCCACGTCTTTTCATTTGCTCTTGACTATCTGTTTCTATGGGGATCTCGGGGCCTTGGGATGTTTTTTGGTTATACCTGCATCCTATTCAGAAAGTTACCCTTGAGGTAATTGATTTGGTTAGGCTCCATGATGACGAGACCAGTTGGTTATCTCGATTTCTGGTTTAGTTCCGGCACTACTACAGAATATTGCCTCTGGTGCGTGGAGCCCTGAGTGCTTGATTTCTGTTTGTTTTTTGTCTACATTGTTCTTGTAATTATCTAGCTCTGTTATTTATTTTTAGTTATATTTGTTCTTTTCGTTAAGAACTTATAAAAAAGGCGCATGTAAGTTAAACTGTTTCTCGATAACGATTGACTTTTGCAAAGAAACGTTCCAAATCGATTTTATTTTAATTTTGTTCATATTTTAAATACAATCCCCCCTATGTTTACTTTAATAAAAAAATTGTATTTTCCCGATTTCTGAAAAAAATTGCCATATTTCCCGCACCTGTTAAAAAAATAAGGTGATGCAGTTCAAAAATCTTAAGTTTACACTGGTTCCCGTAGTATATGTTTAACATTTTCAAAATAAAAAAAACATTTAAAATAGAATTAAGCAATGAATCCTAGCGCTTTTTTTGCAAAATAAATATCAAACCATAAATGTATTATTTCAATTTCTAACCGCTAACCGCGCAAAAGAAAAAATATCATCAAGTTTACTTACCTGTGAAATATTTTTTATTAGTCAGCAATCACAAAATCGAGCACAAAAATTAGAGACAAAAAGCTTTGTTTTTCAGTTATTGAGATGGACACGTTCAAAATTAATCTAGTGCAAACTATCCCGATCCGTGTGTTTATAGGCTAAGGGCATAAACGAGTATTTTCCTGAAACTTGACAAAAACCGCCCGCACCGACGCGATTTGATGGGATGATGGGTCAAAACGTGTTAAAACAAAAACGAACAATGTATCTCCCAAATAGTTGCTACGCGGAGTAGCGTTTTTAAAACCAATGTGATTTTGTTTATTTGCAGTTATACTTGTAAAATGCATTTTTACAAGTATAACTGCAAATGTAGTTACCTAGCATAATGATAATATTTTTATATTGATTATTTTACTAGTAAATTAGTTTTAGATTTTTTTTAACCGGGAGGCTGAATTGCCGCCCGTGTGCCCCGCACCCCTGGCACCCCCGGGTTGGAACGGCCCTGAGTATAGCAATCGCCGACTTTTAAACGTAGACTCATTGTAGACTAGTTTTGCAGATATATCAAAACCTGGAAAGTCTTTACATTTTGATAGTTTTTAAAATGAAATTTCGGATCGTTCAAATGATTTTTAAAGGGCACAATTGTTTTTATAGAGAAACATAAGTGAGGTGAATAAAAGTTATTAGAAAATGCGAATAAATAAAAGTAAGGCTAAAAATGTAAATCAATTGATTAATTAACGAAACAGTACTGAAATCACAAAAAAAGATTTTTTTCTCTTTTATTTTATATTAAAAATAAAATACAACCAAATGGAATGCAACTGTTGCTAGTCCTTTCAGGCCTACCAAGTTATTCTTACAAGAGGCGTAGATAACTCTGAGAATTTTGGGATTATAGATGCAGTTTTCGGAAGTACGCAAACTGTATGTCAGGTATGTCAGTTACAGTGCAGGGTAAATGTAATTTTAAAGATTGCTCAGGATACAAGAAAAGGCCTTTTAGGTAAGTTTAAAAGATTTTAAAAGGTTATGTGCGTGAACAGGTATAGAATTTTTTTCACAGAGTTCTAGTGAAAAAGGAAACGTAAGCAATAAAAATATATTTATGGTGTGAGGGGAATAAATGTTAGAATAAAAGGTCCACTGAAGAGTTAAAAGGAAAAACGTTAGAAAATAGCCGCCGCGGTGTCCTTTGACTAAAGTAACCGATGAGTTCGATAGACCGCTCCCACACAGCAGCGAGAGCGGTGAAAAGAGTAGCGGACGAGGGTCAACCGAAAAGCCCTTTAGAATATGGAATATAACAATTGAATGTAATTTGCGAAAGAGTAAAAGGGAAATGTTTTTACTGACGAGGGTGGTAGGAAAAATAAAATATAAAAAAAATTGAAGGAAAGACGGGATGTAGAAAATAAGAGAATATACGTCCAATAAGATTTTGTGAATTTAATAAAGAAAAACGTTATGGCCACTACGAAAAAGTTTTAAGACATAGGTGGAGGTTATATGGAAAAGAGCATATTATAATTGGAAGGTAGACAGGAATATGGAAAAAGTTGAGATTAATATTAAGAGGGGAACTTGGATTCAGAGAGAGAGGGGAGATCAGATTTCATAGATAGATGTGTGCAGTGAACGGGAGGTCCGGCAGGCCCGATTTAACCCGCTGTGGGGTTTGTTGCTTTCGAGCCACCCTGCAACTATATTGAAGTACGCGATGTCATCTGAGCCAAGCCGATTTTGGGGTAAGTCAGTCTTTACTTTTCTGTTGAAGGACAGTACTGTAACTTTAAGGTTAAATTAAAAAATAATATCACATAAATGATTCATTCTATTGGTGAGTACCCGATTTCGTACTTAAAGAATATTAATCATTTTAACTCATTATTAATTATACATGTGGCTATGAGAATAGTAATCATTTTAATACTGTATAACTTAGCTGTTTATTTGTTGTAATAAATATTTTCTTGTTAATTTGTAAATATTGGTCCTCATCATTTAAAACATTTAGTTGTGTCTCTTTTCCTACAGAGCTTACATCCTGGGAAATTTTAATGTTAATATAATTGAAACCTTAACTCGGCAATAAAAACCTTTTAAAGCTAAATTAACCCATTTAAACCACCCAGCAGATGGTTGCCGTGACCAGTCCATTTGATCGCCGTGATCATTTGTTTATTAAAATCAAAATGTTGTCTGTAAAGGATATATAGTTGGGGCCGTGATTATAAAAGATCAGCACATTGCAAAAAATAAAAGAATAAAACTGGAATTCACTTACCACACTTTATTTAAGACAAGTTAGGAGCGCATAAAAAATATTTGCACGTGGTGCATCACAATTTATAGCACGGATGTTAAGGTCACTTATACAGCACAATTGTTAGCACGAAGATTATGTGCTAGTGAAAATTATTTGCACGTGGTGCATCACAATTTATAGCACGGATGTTATGGTCACTTATACAGCACAGTTGTTAGCACGAAGATTATGTGCTAGTGAAAATTATTTGCACGTGGTGCATCACAATTTATATCACGGATGTTAAGGTCACTTATACAGCACAATTGTTAGCACGAAGATTATGTGCTAATAAAAATTATTTACACGTGGTGCATCACAATTTATATCACGGATGTTAAGGTCACTTATACAGCACAATTGTTAGCACGAAGATTATGTGCTAATAAAAATTATTTACACGTGGTGCATCACAATTTATATCACGGATGTTAAGGTCACTTATACAGCACAATTGTTAGCACGAAGATTATGTGCTAGTGAAAATTATTTGCACGTGGTGCATCACAATTTATAGCACGGATGTTATGGTCACTTATACAGCATAGTTGTTAGCACGAAGATTATGTGCTAGTGAAAATTATTTGCACGTGGTGCATCACAATTTATAGCACGGAAGTTAAGGTCACTTATACAGAACAATTGTTAGCACAAAGATTATGTGCTAGTGAAAATTATTTGCACGTGGTGCATCACAATTTATAGCACGGATGTTAAGGTCACTTATACAGAACAATTGTTAGCACGAAGATTATGTGCTAGTGAAAATTATTTGAACGTGGTGCATCACAATTTATAGCACGGATGTTAAGGTCACTTATACAGTACAATTGTTAGCACGAAGATTATGTGCTAGTGAAAATTATTTGCACGTGGTGCATCACAATTTATATCACGGATGTTAAGGTCACTTATACAGCACAATTGTTAGCACGAAGATTATGTGCTAATAAAAATTATTTACACGTGGTGCATCACAATTTATAGCACGGATGTTATGGTCACTTATACAGCACAATGGTCAGCACGAAAATTATGTGCTCTTGGAAAATACAATTCTCAGCAAAAGAACCAAGAAACATCGGTCAATTCCGTATTTGTGTAAATCCTTCGTACACCAGTTGAGTCTCCCTTGTGCCCCTCGCGCAACCACGTGCTTCAGACAACCCTCTCTCAAAGAACACAGACGGACACCTTCGCCGAGAACATTCGAGGACTGACTTTTCATAATGTCCTTCAGCCGGAAAAATTTCCACACCTTTCCTGTTGCCAACGTTCTTTTTAAAACTTTGTAGGAAGATCTGGAGAATGTCCGATTGGGCGATCAGGAGTGAAATAAAACCGTTTCCGTCTAGTTTCAAGTTCGATGCTTCCGAACCAGTTTTACGCTGATGTTTTCACAACATCTCTTCCCCCCACCAAATGAAAAAAAAGGAAGATGGTGATGCTCAAAACAAATATAAAAATTACATAGTATCCAAAACCACATGACAAATAACAGACTAATATACACAAAAACACAATATACACTAATTGCTCTCTGGAGTGTGGTAAGTTTATTTTACAAATGCCACACACTACAAAAAATAGCACCTATGCCATCGGTGCACGTGCTCTCCAATACTTCTCAACAAGATGAGTAAAACGTTTTAGTGCAGAGCACTCGTCTAAATGTTCCGCCGTCATAGTCCGGCCAGAGTCACAGAGGGTACAGACACGGAAAAGATGGGACCTTAAACAGTCATGTCCAGTTAATAATCTAAAATGCGCTACGGCAGTTTTTCTTGGGGCCTCGGGAACACAATTGGGATTCTTTACAAGAATCTCCCAACTCTTGTTCTTAGATGTCTCCGCAGCCTCAAATTTAAAATTGCTCCTGAAAGTCAAATTTGTAATTAGCCTCAGGGAATGGAAAGATGAGGCTCTTTTATAACTCTGGGTCACCATGGCTCCTTTTTTAGCTAGAAAGTCTGCATGTTCATTTCCAGTTATGTCACAATGTGGTGGTACCCACTGGAAAGAGATTTTAAGAGAAAGATCTTTTAAAATTGATCTGCAATCCAGAATTCGTTGAGACTGGCACTGGCTATTTTGCGATAAGGCCTGTAAAGCTGACTTAGAGTCAGAAAAAATGATGGCTCTAACGAAATTAGCCCTTCTTAAAGCTAGTTGTTTTACCGCTACAGCAATGGCCTCAATCTCGCCATCAAAGGCGGTAGAAAATGGACCAACGGGGAGATAAAAATTAAAAAGCTCGCAAAACACGCCAGCTCCAGCACCATGGTGTCTGTCCAGCTTGGAGCAATTTGTGAAGACATGCAATCACTCACGTTTTGGGAATTTGGTGTCGATGGTTTCCAGAGCAATAGCTTTTAAATGTTCGGGAATCATATCCCTCTTCAGCACTTTTGCACTAAGTTCAAGATTAATATCAAGGTGAGTGTAATCCAATGGACACATAGGCAAAGGCAAAATAGAAGTCTCATGACAAAGTTCCAAAGAACGAGCAACTTTCAGAGCCGACTGGATAAAGCCATACAGGATTGTGGTAAGTAGTTCTTAAAGGAAAGGGGAAAAATACATATATATATATATATATATATATATATATATATATAATATATATATATATATATATATATATATATATATATATATATATATATATATATATATATATATATATGTATGTAAAGGAGAGGTGGGTGTGTTAAGTTTGTGGAATAAATGATAAGCTAACAAAGCACAAACGTTTATTTGAAGACAAGTACAGATACAAATTACATGAATGAAATATATTCCGTCTTTTTTCATATTACTTTAAATACGTCTTATTACAAACAATAAAAGGGTTGCTGCCGCTTCATAACGGCTTTTTATGAGCTACACGTCGTTGCGGCTTTACCGCTTCCTGGCCAAACATCATCTGACGTCTTTCTGGGCACGCTTTTTAAAACAGTCACGGTTAACATTAAATTCCTTTGCACCGTCAGGTGCCGCCATCTGGTTGTGGTGTCCGAATGAACTTGATAATTCGGTCATACTGCCGGGAGCCGTCCTCGGCGACAGGAAAAAAAATTGCATTGGACTCGCTGTGGGATCAAATATTAATTAAAAGTCAATTCGATCCGTGCAAAGTTCCCATCATGTCTCAGCTCACGACGCGTGGCCTCGCCCAATGGCGGACAACTCTAATCTATGCTTTGTTCTTTTTTTACGCTCACTGCATAACGCGCCAAAATACTGCTCAGAAATGCAATTCGAATCGCCTGGAATATTCTTTTTATGACCTAAACACTCTCCGACACATTCCCCTCCCGCCAATTCTTCAAGGCTGCTCAATTCTATTAATAGATTTTCGCGGCGTTCCCGTTCGACTCTCTTGTTTGTTCTATGAAATGTGAAAAATCGCGATGTCTGACGACTTAAAAAATCAGGTCTGCTCTGAAAGCCACCTTTAAATTATTTTAATTATTCTAAGCTTTTAAAATCCCTTTCAACTTTTCCCCTCTCCTCCTGAAGGCGTGCACACATACAATAGCCAGTTCACATATGGCAAGTCCCCAGAAGAGAAGCACAGCTAAAATTAAAATTTAAAGCTAAATGAATATTAGCTGAAAAATTAACCCTGACCAAAATTTGTATCCCTACATGCACTTAGCTGGATTGAATTGATGTGGTTACAGGTTACATTAGTCTCTGAGACAAAATTGCACACAGAAGCAAACTTGAATGACTATAATAGAAATTACACAGTATTAATTTTCCAAAATCAAAATATTAACTATGAAAAAACCCTTATCTCAAAATATAATTAAAGAAAACACAGAAATATGAATTATACGTAAATGATATCATGAAAATAGGAAAAATCAGTTATAATATCAAATAAGAAAATCTGTTATATGTTCGTAATGTTTGACTAAACAAATTTCCTCGTCTGAGTCCTGGCTTTCATTTTCATTAAAAAGTTATCAAGTGTCTGTTGAACTGTTAAAAAGTTCTTGTCACAATTCAAAAGTCAATCTACGTTTCATAAAAATAACACGATATTTCAGAGGAGTCCCAATCAACATAAAAACAAAATAAAACTCTAAAAGTCACTTATAAAATAAAGAAACTATTTAAATGAAAATACCAAAATATATGATGACAAAAATAAGGGTCTTAAAAGCATGGAATCAAATTATTAACACATCTCTTATAATCAACTTTCAATTTTCCCTATTATAAAATTCAAAACAGCTTCATTACTCAATATTTATTATTATGTACTTTTTTTAATAATTTAGTGAACAACTTAATAACTCTTGACCATATATGAATTGAGAAGACATGTGAAAAAGGCTCATGCCTGGTCAAACGTCATACCATACTCTTTAACTGATAAAATATGTTAAATAATTCACATTTTATTCATTAATTATCATATGTTATTCATTATTTATCATATGTTAAATAATTCACATTTAATTCATTTAAGATTAAGACATATCATAATCCCTCACTTTATATCAATGAAAATTAGCCTAGAAATTTCATACCTCATTTTTTAAAAATCACACAATATCAATAAAATTAATTTCAACAGAATAAAAACACAATCATAATAAAACCTTATGAAAATGTAAATCAAAATATAACACTTTATAAAATCAAATAAAAGAAACAAAAACACTGTCACCAGCTCTGGAGACCAGAATTTGTTGTAAATTACTCAAAAAATATTCTCAATTTCACATAAATTTTCACAAAATCTTTCATAACTCTTAATTTAGCAATTAATGAAATCAAAATTTAAATTTTTTTACAACTACTGATAATTTAATACATTATACTTTGCTTCCCCCCGCTCAACAACAAAAGCTGGATTAGCATATTTTAATTTCGTAGCATAACATTAAAGCTTTTTCCAATGTCAAAGTATTAATTAATTAATCTGGAAAACTTGAAATAAATATTTCAAACAATCAAAATTCTAATCGAAAAGCTCAGCAAAAACCCGCACATGAACAGTAAATTTTAATTCAGCAGTTTAAAACTCCGCTTATATTTAAAACGTTCAACAAACCAATTGGGAAGTGCCATCAGAAAAAATTAAGTGCCCAAATCATCCTAGTTGAATTAAGATTTAAAGTTCCTAGTTGTATTAAAGGAGCTTTAGACTGCTGAATTAAAATTTACAAACTCTGCAGTGAAACTGGGGTGGGTAACATCAGTTTAAAAAAATCATGGGTTTATTGCTCCCAAAATCATGCTGATTTTAGTTTAGATTCTGACGTCACCTCCTCAATAAACACTCCATATTTCATTAAAGCATGTCATTACAAAAATCAAAAACCTAAGATTTATTTCGAAACAAAATTCAAATCATAAATTAGCTTACCCTTAAAATTTGTTTAATCCCATTTTAATTAATTTTTATACACATTGAATTTATTTAACACAAAATCGTCAACATTTTCTTGAATTTTTTCCGGTCTTTGGTGAATTACCCTGCCAAATCCCAAGTGGATAAGGGATTTTTGTCCAAGTGGATAAGGGATAAGGGATTCCACTGCAATATCGTTTTGTGTTTTAACACTCACTTCACAGATTTCCGAAATGTTGTTACCCGTCAAATTCACATTCCTAGCACCACTGTTTTCAAAAGCACAATAATTCACGCTGGTTGCACCGAACACTGAAAACAATTGCCGGTTGGTCAATTCGAACTCGTCCAGGTGATTTTCAACCGCATGAATCGCGTTTTATCTCGCTGAATTCTCTGGGAAATTATTATACCCAGATATGAAGATCGGCGTCTCACGGCACTGGATTGGAAAATTTCCTTCTTCAACTAGGAACAGAACACATCCAAAACAATACAGATGCCCACAATGTTCAAGGCGAATGGGGAAATTCTCAGCGGGACAAGCGCATGCTGGGCATATTCCTTCAGAAGATAAACTGCAGCAAACAGAATCACCCGCATCACTAGTGGCAGATAATTCGTCTTAAAGACAGCGGACAGCATCCATATTCACGTTAATCCGGATTAACGTGAATATGACATATCGACGTCGGCACTTGTTCTCGCTGGCATAAAAAAAATTGCAGCTCCAAACTAAAATATTACTTTTCCGCCAATGAACAACGCTGTCGCGAGGAGAGAAATGAAGAAATTGGGAAAATTGCATATTTTAATTATTTCAAACATTTATTAAAATGCCTGGGGTGTTTCCTTCGCGCGATCCCCTAATCCTGCTCGACTATTGACAAGGTTCTTATCCGCATTATTCTTTCCCTAAATAATTTTTCTAACTAGCAGTCAACAAATATAGGCCTGAGGCAAAGAAGGACTATTAAACTACATCTAAGAACTTTATTAACTAAAATTAATTTAAAGTAAATTCTATCCGCGCCAAGATCCCATCATCTCTCAGCTCGCGAGGCGCGGCCTCGTCCAATGGCGGACAACTCCAATCTATGATTTGTTCTTTTTTACGCTCACTGCATAACGCGCCAAAATACTGCTTAGACATGCAATTCGAAACTCCTGGAATATTCTTTTTATAACCTAAACACTCTCTGACACAATCCCATCCTGACAATTTCTTCAAGGCTGCTGAATTCTATTAATAGTTTTTCGCGGCGACAAAAACACGATCGGGGCGCACGGATTAAATTTGCATATGACAGAGCCAAGACACAAATCACTGATGACGACACAGACCGGACAAAAGTAAACTTTTACTTGTATTACACATTTTCCACATGGGTGCCATCACAGACCATTCGCGGAGCTGTTATTTGTGCGTGCATAATGCGTTGGTTTTTTGTAATACACGTACCATTCCAACGTTCTTTAGAGTTTTCGCATACAATGAGCATTTTGCAATGGTAAAAAGTGGGCGTTGCCATTCGAAAATGTCGAGATTCTGTACCTGTAACCGTAACCGTGGGCGCCACTTGGTTGCCGTTCACAGAATCCCGAGCTCATAATTCTGAATAACTATATCTGAAATCTCATCTCGATCGGTTGAACGGAACAGCCGCAAAAGGTCCATATATCGGCAAAGATTTTTTTTATGACCACCCTATATATATATATATATATATATATATATATATATATATATATATATATATATATGCGTGTGTGTGTGTGTCGGACTTGACTTCTACTCCCATACTATTTAATATAAGTCCGAACCTCTTTTGAATCATCATGCAGTCTGTGATCCGGTGGCGACGCTTATCCTCTAAATATTTCCATCAAACCGTGTTATGTTGATTCCAAGCCATAAAATAGTCCAATTGATCTTCCTAAATATCTTTATTAAATTCTAATTAATTACTCATCTCCATTAAACTAACTTGAACAACCCCACCCAATTTTAAAACCGTGCACCTACGGCACACGTCTTTTCGTCGCTTCGTTATCCATGACTCTGAAATAAATCCTTTGTTTCCAACCTTTTAACCAACGCTTAGTGACGCTCATTACTTATGCGTGATGTCATATCGAATGTTCTATGCTGACTAAACACTTTCTTACTTAGTGCCAAGCTCAAGGCTATACGTCCTTTAAAATTCTCCCATGTGGATCTTCGAAATTGAATCAAGTCGAACCTTAATCGCTATTTTCACTGCAATACTTTACACCGCTGATTTTGAACTCCCAGACTTTAACTGTTAAATCCTATATTTTAATAACTAATATCCCGTTTTAAGGACGCGTGATCGCCCCTCCAAATTTTATAGTCTGACATATATATATATATATATATATATATATATATATATATATATATATATATATATATATATATATATATATATACATATACATATATATATATATATATATATATATATATATATATATATATATATATATATGTGAAGTGGTGATGTCGCCCGCTCCGACTTCAACCAATGATAGCGCCTTCTATGGCGAAGGGAAGACTTAGCCAGTAGACGCGATGGAAGAACGCCGCTGAACGACAACGACTGAGCAAGAGACACGACCGCCATGAGGAACTTTCCCCCTTAAATTTCAATCTGTAAATACTACCCCTCTGTAAATATTGCCCCTAGAGTAGATTTAGATATCATTAAATGTTTCATATCGAGCCTGTATTCATGTCTCTGTGCTAACATGGGATCTCGTCCGGTTTTCCCGAGCACTTTCGATTTTGCTTTGGAGCTTCAACATCTAGTGAAAATGAATATTCCTGTGGTTCCTGCTGTCTTGATGCCTCTACATATGATAATATTGTCCTGATCCGTTCTGTGATTACTTTCGTTTTCGTTGATTAATGTTTCAAAGTAATTACAAACTGTTCTGAGATCACTTTCGGTTTGATACATATATATCTTTCAACGCACTTGATGAAATAATTTGCTCTAATTTCGACTGATGGACAAATATTTGCACTTATTTTGATGAATAACACATTGGTTTTGATGCTTTTGAAGAATTTTGATGTTTTAGAAGATTTAAAATGTATGCTATTTTGAGGAATTTTGATGTTTCTACTGATTATAATATTTGTGCTATTTAAAATAATTTTCTCGTGCTATTTTGAAGAACTTGTGTTATATTGAACTATAAAATTCTATTGTTTTGAAAATTTTCGTATAATAATATTGGTGTGGTTAAAATTAAAATCATGACAACCTTGCAAGAAATTCCACATATTCGTGACGCATTGAAAAAAGTTTCTACTAATAGCGTCAAAATGTTACATCAATTAATTTTTGGATCCGATGATGGTCGGCTGAGCCGTAAGCATTTACGGGAATTTTCTGATTTTGACCGTGGAACTTTTGATATTGACGAAAAGAAAACAATCACTCTCTCATGATTTTAACTTGCAAGAATTAACGTCTGTCTGCAACATGTTGTACTTAAATTTTTCTGCTGATATTAAGCAATGTGTCGATACAATTTTAAATGCATTATGTGACTTTTCACTGCTGGTAAGGCTCACTTCGGAATCTGAGTCAGATGATGGTTCCATTGAAGACAAAACACACGTGAGTGAAAAATCATTTTCGCTCAAAAACGCTGATTCACCAGCTCTATTGAATTTTGAACCTGAACAAAGCGGAAGTAAACAGAATTTATTACATAGTCAGACAGATTTGTTTCGTTCCACCTTTTCGTTGATAGACCTGGTGGAATTAATTAGGCCGTTTACTGGAAAGGACAACGTTCCTATTGAAAGTTTCACTTTAGAAATAGAAGAATTTTTTTCACCGTACGAGATTAAGAATTTCTGGACTTGGTTGTAACAAAATCCGGTCAATTGGGTTTTTCAAGAGAACTATTGAATTCCAAAGTACTGGTCATCTCCGAACAGAAGATCTCTCAGAAAGTGGTCGCTCAGGAGAAGTTCTTTTTTATGAGGGGTGGAAACAGTCAAATGCGACGGTTTACGAGAGAGGAAGAGACTGTCCCCAAACACCCCCCCATTTTTCGCCAAATAACGGTATTTACCCCAAGGAAGAGTCGAACGGGTGTTTCTTTCTGCCAACGGGTAGTGGTTTACCCTAAGAAAAGGCAGTGTTTATAAGAGACAAGTGAGGAGGAATACACATCTGCAGTTAACAATTGAAAGGAAATTTTCGACACTATACCTATTGGAATACTATCTGCCGTGATTTGCTGTAGAATCTGAAATGTTTAAACACCGATTTCTTATGTCTATTTTCCAAGTTATAAACTTGCAACTAAGCAAAACATCTTTCACGCTTTCATTTAATTTTTAAACTGGGCAAATATATGGTTAACAAAAACCAAGTTATGAGAAGATATTTCACAGTGTATGACATTAGAGTTTGACGAAATATTTCCCTAGTTAAATTGCGGAAAATGGGAAAACTTTTAAAAGTTTTGAAAAATAAGTTGCATGTGATTTTTCATTAGAATAGGTCATTAGTATAGTCATCTTAACACTTTAAAGGACAGGACCGGCTTTAAGCCGATTGGACCTATTAGATTAGGAAAATTTAAAATATGTCTAAAAGAAAATTGCGTTATCAGATATAAAAATTAATCAGAATAACGACCAAACGAAGTGTGTAAAAGATGCAACTGTATATCTCGATATGCTGGTTGAAGAAATGGAAGCATTAAAACATTCTTCCATCTTAATATTTCTGAAACCCATAAAAATTCTAAAATTCCTTTCTAAAATTAATATAACTGGGCCACACTTATTATTTTAAATGAAAAAAAATTACCGAAACTGATTGCGTCTCCTATAGCGAAAGTGAAAACTAACAATTGCAAACAACCAAATACCCAGAAATCTGCATCTATAATAATACATTTTTATATGATCCTGTATTTATAAAAGTAAACTTGATTCTAAATTTTACTGAGGATTTCTGAAAGTCCCCCACATTACTTCGTGAAATAGTAAGTAGTACGATGCAGGGTTAAAAGTTTCAAAATACGTTGATTACGTCGAAATAGGTATCAAAACATACGATGGTTTTCTTAATGCCTAAATAGTTAAAACCTTCATAATTTTCTTAATGCCTAAAGAGAGATAAATACTTTCCGCGGGAAATGGTATTAGGTTGTTGATTATCCCCTACCCCTCATTTCGAGAATCGACCTCCCCGAGACAGTAACCTTAAAACCAGTTCCAGGTCTCTTCTGACGGGAGGTCTGCAGTAAGGTGATACAAACAAATATTCATGTTGTCTCTGACAAACACCTCCCTTTTGATGGTATTGTGGGTATGGACTGTAATCGACAAACTCAATTTACTTTTGTAAATAATGATATATAAATAATTAATGATGATGATAAATCTAATGTTTTGGTGAATGTTGCGAATGTTTTTGACGAAACTGATAATCTAGATTTAGCCTATATTCTGAACAAAGATATTAAAGAACAAGTAACTGATTTTATTCAAAATTATAAGCCTCTAAAACCAAGACAACTGATCTTAAAATGAAAATTGTCCTTACTGATGACAAACCTATCGCTCAAAGTCCCCAACGACTTGCATTTTTTGAGAAGCAAGAAGTTGAGTGACAATTAACCGACTGGCTAGAGGAAGGAATAGTTTCGCCCAGCTCTTTTGACTTTGCTGCTCCAATCGTTTTGAGCAAAAAAACCTGACAATTCGATTCTAATTTGTGTTGACTATCGACGCCTGAAGGCAAAAACAGTTAAGGATAGATTCCCACTTCATCTTATTGATGATGTACTGGATACTTTGCAAAATGCTAAAATTGTCTCTAATCTCGATATCAAAAATGCATTCTTCCACATTGATACACCCCGATAGTCGAAAATTTACTAGCTTTGTTACGCCTTCCGGTCCATATGAGTTTAATAAGATTCCTTCTGGGTTATGTAACTCACCAAGTACCTTTTAAAGATACATTCAACTTGTCTTTCGGGATCTTATCAAGCAAGGTATTCTAATTGCCTATTTGGATGACCTCATTATCCCTTCTCTAACCGAAGAAGATGCTCTTCAAAAATTAAAACAAATTTTTCAGACTGCTTCAGATTACGGTTTGGAGTTCAACTTTAAAAAATGTAACTATCTTCGAAGAAAAATCCAATTTCTGGGCCATAGAATTGAAAATGGACAAATTCGACCCTCTGAATATAAAACACGAGCTGTCCTATGTTTCCTTACACCTAAGACACATAAGAAAATTCAAAGTTTCCTTGGACTAACAGGCTATTTTCGTAAATTTATTAAGAACTATTCACTAATTGCAAAACCACTGAGTGACCTACTTCGAAATGATATGCCTTTTCACTTTGGACCTGAACAAAAGAAAGCGTTCCTTACTCTTAAAGAATGCCTTTCAAACGAACCACTCCTTCACATTTTTACTTCAGGTTCACCTCTTGAATTACACACTGGCGCTAGTTCTCTTTGCTTTGGTGCCGTCTTACTACAAAAATCTGCTGATGATGATAAATGGCATCCTATACATTATATGAGCAAAAAGACTTCCCCCCAACAATCTAAATTCTCCAGTTATGAGCTTGAGGTTCTCGCAATAATTGAAGCTGTCAAGAAATTTCGAATCTATCTTTTAGGAACTCACTTCAAAATTATAACTGATTGTGCCGCGTTTCAAAAAACATTAAGCAAAACAGATTTGACTCCAAAGATTGCTCGATGGGCCATCCTTCTTGGGGAATTTGATTTTGATATTCTACACCGAAAGGGTCAGCAAATGCCACATGTTGATGCTTTGAGTCGTTGCATTGCTAATTATGTAGCTCACCATGACCCTATCACACTGAAAATTGCCAATGCTCAGGATCATGATGAACATATCACAGCATTAAAAGAACTGTGTTCTACCAACAACATCAATGAATATACCCTAAAAAATGGTGTTTTGTACAAGAATCACAACGGTGATGAACGCTTAGTTGTTCCACAATCTCTCAAGACAGGTATATTTCTTGAAATTCATGAAAAAGGAAATTTTGCGGTTTCAAAGACCGAAAGAATGATTCAACGTGATTTCTACATTCCAAAATTACGCCAAAAAGTTTAAAATGTGATCGCTAACTGTGATCATTGTATTCTGTACAATCGTAAAAAAGGCAAACTCGAAGGCTTTCTTCATCCCATTCCAAAGGGTCAAGTGCCTTTAAAGACATACCACTGTGGCTTTCTTGGACCACTTCCTTCCACCAAAAAGAACTATCAATACATATTTTCGGTTGTTGATGCGTTTACAAAGTACCTTTGGATATACCCAGTAAAATCAACTTCGACAAAAAATGCCATTGATAAGCTTAATCGCCAACAGTCCAATTTCGGTAATCCCAATAGAATAATCACTGATAAAGGTAGTGCTTTCACCTCGAAGGATTTTGAACAATATTGTAACGATGAAGACATTGAACTTGTCCAAATTGCTACTGGTGTGCCTCGCGGCAACGGAAAAATTGAACGACTACATCAAATCCTTATTCCTGCTCTGTCTAAACTTTCTATTGATGACCCTGCAAAATGGTACAAGTACACATCTTCTGTCCAAAGAATCATTAACAGTACACCCTCTGATGCTACCAAATATACCCCCTTCGAACTTTTAATTGGCATAAAAATGAAAAGCAAAGAATACCTTAAAATTAAACAAATATTAAATGAAGAATATCTTGATTCACTGATTAATGACAGAAACGACCTACGTATTGACTCTAAGAAAAACATTGAGAAATTACAAGCGAGTAACAAGAAAAACTTTGATAAACATCGCAAATCGCCATCGACTTATAACATTGATGATCTTGTAGCCATTCAACGGACACAATTTGGCCCTGGAAAAAACTGCGACCCAGGTTTTTTGGTCCCTATATAATTCACAAAGTGCTTCCGAATGACAGATACGAAGTTGAAAAAGTCAGGTCACATGAAGGACCAAATCTAACGTCTACGGCCAGTGATTACATGAAAAAATGGTTGTTCATAGTATGTTCATTATATTGTTTGAACATTACTTTTTGTGTTTGTGACTTACTTTTTATGTTTACTCCATATATTATTCCAGAACAGTCTTCATTCCTTTCAAATTTAATTTCTGAACTGAATCTCTAAGACTCTCTGAACTGTTCGATTGGACGACATCTTATTTTTTTCAATTGTGATTTTATACTCAAATGATGGTGAAATGTTTGTTAAATCGTGATGTTAGAAAATGATGTTTCTTGATTGTGATGTTAACAAATGCTGATGAACTTGTGTGTTTGAAAAAGTGACGTCGACACGTTGCAAATATGATGTTACCTGCACGTGACATGGATGCTGGCTTTGATGTGGTGCCAACTCCATCTCGTCGTTACACCTGGGAGGAAAAATTTCTTTTGATGTCAACTGATGCAAATGGGACCGTCCAAACGACTTTGTCGGTGTGTTTTTGGATATGATTTTAGACGAACATTTCTTCTGCTTTCGTTTCTCTAAATAGTAAAAAAAGGCCCTGTGCAGGGTCAAACAATTCGTAATAAGATGATTGCGGAGTTCCGCGGGGGAAAACAAAAAATAACAAGACAGGGAAATTTGGATGATGCGACAGCACCTGGTACCGAACCCACAGCTAGCAGCCAGTAGTGCGCTACAGCAGTACGCAAGCAAGTAAGCAAGATGGGAGATGTATCGCGGAAAGGCCCAATGTATTAAATCTCATGGGTGGAAAAAGTACTTAAAAAAATAGAAAGATAGTTCTAACGAATTAAAAATTGGTGGTGGAAGAATCCTCATCAGTTGCTCCTTAATTAGAAACGAATTTCATGAACTTGCTGGAATTATTAATAAGTAAAATAATAAGTCGAAAAATTACGAACACGGCATTCAGTTACAGTAAGATAATATGGAGCTTTTTTAGAATGAAAATATTTTTTTTATTAAATATATTTGGTATATTTTGGAAGCTGAACATCTAGCAAATGTCGATAAATCGTAAAATTGACATTAATAGGTGCAGAAACCGATATATTTGTCCATGAAAATTGTCGATTTCGTGCAATTCGGAAAACTGCTTTGGGGGGAAAAAGCTTCGTTTGCAATGAAAAACATTTTTAACTTTATAAAAATGTGTATATCCTTAAAGATGAAGAGTTGTAAAACACATGTAAATAAAAAGTTTGTCGATTGGAGGACGGAAAAGTTGAATTTTTCATGCATGAAAATAATGGAAATTTGCGAAACGGAAAGGAGCTGGCCCACCCGGAATGTCAGCTGTTTCTGCTGTCAGCTTCTTTTGAGTTCGGTGATTTTAATTTAATAATTAAAAAAGTTTAAAGTTGAGGATAGCATCAGTGCACGCGTCTCGTGCGTTCGCGTATATCGGTACCAGTCGCGATATCCTGCTATGCTCGGTTCGCGAGATTAGCCCGTCCCCGTGTCTGCTCACTAACTAACATTTATTTACCTTCAGCTGTTAATAGTAAGATATATATATATATATATATATATATATATATATATGACCATGGTAACACTTCAATATTCACCCAAAATTTAATATACACTTAAAATGGAATGCAAAAAAAATAACATTTTATAACACAATATATCACGATATATCACAACATTTGTTATTGTAAAGATGTTTGTGTTTGTGTGTGTGTAACCCACAACTGACTTAAGTTCAAATTCTTTCATAACTTTACTACTAAGGAGTGAAGGGGTGTTTAGTTCTCTGCGTAAAAGTGGGGTTTTCCCTCCCCACGTTGTATTGACAAAATTAAGGAAGAAAATGGCCGTACTGTGGACCAACCGTTATTCTCCCGCATGACGTGACAGCGAAAAACAATATCTTGTTTAGAACGAAGATGGGGAAACAGAAAACGTGGGCGTTTGCCATGCTTGTGGAAATATAAATAAGAATTTGGAGGACAAGGAGCGGTCACCCCATGGGTCTGATTGACTTTACTTTCTCTTTTTAAAATTTTTCTTTCCGCGACGATTTAGAATTGGGTGCGATAAACAGATACTCACAGAATTTATACACTTTCATCAATTTATAACTATATTATGAAATGTTTAATAATTACACTAAAAAACACTCAATGAAACTAAAATACACAATAAATGGGATTATTAAAATATATCAAAATAGTAAATTAGATCTCAAAGTATGGAATTAAATTATCAACAAACAATTTTATTGTTAAAGTTAAGCTTTCCTTCTCCTTATTTTAATATTCATCATCTTTTCTGTAATCAAAATAATAACTCTGAACCATATCTGAAGAAAACATGTTTAGATTACTCATACTTTGTTCAAAACCTTTACTCAATCTTTAATTGTTAAAATATAATAATTTACTCATATTTATTCAACGCAGTTGTAATATTATAAGAAACCTTCATACCTCATCTCAATGGAAAAATATTATATTTGTCATGCCTCATTTTAAAATCATTTAATATCAATAAGATTTTATTCACTGCACTAACATACCATTATAACTCAATTAAAACACTACACCTTCAAAATAATTCACAAGTATTAACTTACCTTTGGAAGTTTTAATTTAACCTTATTTTACCGTTACTATGTTTTAAATCAAGTTTAGAAAATGAACCTTTTTTTCCATAAAGTTTTCAGTTACACTCTTATTTACATGCTTTTAATCCTTTAAAAGTCCTTGGCGCAATTCCTCTAGGATGTTCAAGAGTTTTCTCTAATGTTCTGGTTTTATGTTCCGAAATAGTTCTGGAGCATTGTATACTAATTGCGGAGAGTCAATTTCACTAAGTACAGTCCAAGAGGCAAAATGAAAGTTATTCATGAGAATGGAATAAAATACAGACTGGTCTTCACTAGTGAACTTCCAGTTGAGAATTGCGCGCAAAATATCGCGCACAATATCCAACAGGGCAACTTTACGATCCTCAGGAACAGAAAAAGGTCACATTTTCGACTCCGGAACCTTTCGTTTCTGTATATGGCAATCTCCAATATTATTAGGATGAATTTTCCGGTGGCATGTGGGAGGATTTATGGTTACATCACATTTTTTTTTTCCTTTTCGTTTCGAACTCATCGTATTAGAACATCGCTTAATCGAATTTCACTCGGAACTCGGCAAAACTGCGGAGTAGTCACGAAAATGCCGATAATGCCTTGGAAAATCCAGTGGGATCTTCTCCCGCGTGGGAAGATTTTTCCTGCGAGGCTTACTGTTGTAAGAGCTGTGGCGGGCGATGCAAATGGCCTTTGAACTCGTAGTGTTTCATAGTCCGAGTTTTAGTCATGGCGGAGTAGTCGTCGGACCAGGGCAGGCGAATGGAGAGAATAGTGAGCTGTCGCGGGCGGTTGCTGGGGAGAACTCATAGACAGATAATGCAGTCGAGGAACACAGGCATCCAAAATGTCGATGGAACAGTCTCTTTATTTCGGAATACTTCGATGGATTCTTTATATTCACAGTGTTAACTACTAGAGGACTATCATGCCTAAAAAAATCATCCTGAGGCTGCCGGGACAGCACAGGATAAAACAAAAGAACTTAGAGCTAAAAGTTGTGCATGTTTCCCACTCAGCGACAAACACACAAAGGCTGCCAAGAGACTCTCAGATCTTGAAAGGTAGAGGCGAGCAAAACTTTTAATTGGTTAAAACGTGACACCTGACCTCATCTCGCTGCATCGGACGAGATTACGTCATAGCTTCTAGAACAATCTTCTTATATAACATGTAGACGCGTGGCTTTCTTAAGGGGAAAACGAATAGATTACTTTTGGAATATCTAGATCAAAATCACATTGAGGGATATTGCTCTGTTGCAGTAAGACAAAGTTAATGAAGGGAAACGTTATTGTTTCAATTATATACCGGGTGGCCATAATTAAACTGACAGTGCTCACAGTATTCTGTAGCGCGATCTATTTGCGAGAATGACGCCACATTTTGTAGGAAGATTAAACAAGACGGGGGACGAAGAATTCCGCGAAAAAATAAATTAGTTTCAAAAGTCACCGCTAGGGGAATATTTGGCGCTGTGTAATAGAAGAATGGACCTACGATAAATTCCGCTGTGAACCCACACCAAACAGTTACCTTTGGTGAATGTAAGGGAATTTCTGTGACTGCATGTGGTGATTTGTCATCCCAAAGTCGGCAGTTCTGGGTATTCACAGTTCCATGCAGGTAAAAGTGGGCCTCGTCTCCCCATAAGATTTTCCACGGCCAAGCATCATCCACCTCCATTCTGGCAAGAAAGGTGAGAGCAAAAGACAATCGCTTATCATGGTCGGGGTACAGTAACTCCTGTACACGGCTGATCTTGTACGGATAGAAGTTGATAATCTTTCGTAAGATTTTCCATACCGTACTGTAAGGCATATCCATATTCCGAGTTAATCCACGAGCGCTAGAGGTGGCAGCAATATTGTCTGGTCCTGTCGACTCCATTCGACTGTATCCTGTGGTACAGGATTTCGTCCTCTGCCTGACTGAACTTTCAGAGAACCTGTTTTCTCAAACGTCGCAACCATTGCTTTTAGCCCATTAACTGACACAGGACCGTTACCATTACGCATTTTTTTGTGCGTTCTAAAAGCACGAAGAGCGGCTGACGCGTTGCACTGGTTGAGGTAAAAGAATTTGACCAGTAACGCACGCTCGACTAAAGAAGGAGACATTGCACATAAACTTTCAATCCGATTGATTCGAAACGTAACACATTGCCTTTTAAAACCCAAGCAGCTGGCACTGTGCCAATGGATGTAACGTGAAATTTGAATAAAGAACTTCTTCTTCTGCTCAGCGTACGTGATATTGCAGATCACGAGACTTTATCGGTGTTTATGTAGATTTTACGCTTTTTTAAAAGTGTTGCCATATTGCACTTGAACTAAATAAGAAAATGTGCATAATAAAAGGTAATTTTATTCCGTATTAATTTGCATTTGTTATCACTCTATTTTCTATTACACAGCACCAAATATTCCCCTAGCGGTGACTTTTGGAACTAATTTATTTTTTCGCGGAATCCTTCGTCCCCGTCTTGTTTAATCTTCCTACAAAATGTGGCGTCATTCTCGCAAATAGATCGCGCTACAGAACACTGTGAGCACTGTCAGTTTAATTATGGCCACCCGGTATATATTCACTTATCAAAACTACTTCCTCCTACTCGTCTTGAGTAAAATTTAATGGTTCATTATGGTTTGACAATTGAGGACTTGTGGCGGCTCTGTGGTACATCGTGGTGGTGTTTTGGTGCTGAGGGTGCTTGGATCGAATCCCGGCGTCGCGCCACTAAAATTGCCTCCGTGTCGTGCCTTCATAGGGAGTAATGCTGCCCGCCTATATGGTGCCCCCATTATAAAATGGAAAGTAAAAAGTGTGGCGTAGTATAGACGAATGTTTGACGACAAGTGCCTCCACTTTGGGGAAAAAATTTTTTTTCTCAAAGTGTTACATTTGAAGGAGGAAGGACCAGATTTGGTTTAATTTAATATGCAAAATATGTTTTTATATTACAAAAATTTAAAATTTAAGACATTGTTCTTAAATTCAGCACGATTGACTTGTTTTAGACTGAAGAAATTTCATTTTGCACTTTAGAAGATATCCAAATTGTGATCGATTGAATAATCAAATAATTGCGGAAACAGATTCAAAGAAATTAAACAATTTGCAAGTTACGTCTCAAGTCCTAGCAGATGATATCCACATTCATTAAATATTTCCCTGTTCTTGGATAAAATAAAAAAAATAAAATATCTACGTTTTTGAAATTAAGTCGGAGACTATTTCAACAACTGAGTAATTTACTATTTAACAGACGGTAGATAATTGTTTAAATATCGAAATTTTCACCCAAACTTTTCTATTGTCCTATTCTTAAAAGCGGAAATCATGTTTGTAATAGAATATTTAAAATATGTGCATAAGTTGTTTTGACACGAAAAAAAAAGTATTTCTCTCTACGAGAGGTTTGCCCATTTGTTCGCGGATCTGTACCATACGGCAGGCGCCCAGGCCCGACAGCAATGACAATTCACAGAAAAATGGAAATTAACCCATTTAAGACTGGCGTTGCAAAAACGCAACATTAATTTCTGTATTTTTTAAAGGCATGTTCTAAGTTTTGTACGTCTGAAGTAACATTTGTATTTTATTCTCTATACTTTAATTGATCATAATAAATTTTTTGTTTCCACATTTGCCCCCTTTTAGCACTTACAAAAAATTGGTTTTTTTTGTGTGTGTGTTTTGAAAAGGAAAAAATGACTTATTTCAAATAATAACTGTAGGTAGCAGCACATGTTAAATTTCCGAATTGATGCTTGTTCCGAGTTTACTGGAAACTAAAAAACGAAATGGCTTCAACAGGTAAGGCATAATATTCGTTTTTATGTTTCTCAATTCATATTTTTAAAAATGTTACGAAAATGCAACATCAGTCCACTGTGTATTATTTAAGATTTTGATATGCTGCCTAGTTTTTTATGCAGTAAATTTGTATTGTTTTCATTTCAGATAATTTTGTCTCTAGAAAAAAGCGATTTTTGACATTGGAAGAGACATTGGCTTATTTCCATGAGCTAGATGATGATGATATTTCAGAATCGTCCTCAACAGATGATAATGATGAACCGCAAATTGTCATTATCCCTCCAGATCCGGATGATTTGACGGATGAAGAAGCTATTGATGATGATATTTTATGTGAAAATGTCGAATCACCTAACGACATTGCAGGTGAAATCGACATTTTTTTCAAATAAATGTAAAAGTAAGCAATATAGTAAGAAAAAGGAGCATATTGTATGGGGAAAATGGAGACTCTTCATGGATGTAATGAATTCTAAAATAAGTTCATTAGAGTTTCAGAGATCTATATCTTTGAGAGAGCCATATATTTGATAAAAAGGCTCGAAGAAATGCAGATGAATTCTATTTTACCTGAAACTCACATATTGGAAGACTATCTTCAATTCAAAATCTAATTCTCAACAAAACTCGGTAAAACCATATGGGCCATATTATTACTAAAAATAATGAAAATAAACAAAAAATGTAAACACTGCAAAAGTAAAACAATTTCTGTATGAAATAAGTGCAATGTACCTCTTCATGCGAGATGTTTGGAAAACTTTAAAAAAAATTTAAAAAAAAAAAAAAA
>OU015493.1:3660345-3785345 GCA_907164885.2 Dolomedes plantarius
ACTCCGGAAAATAACCAGGGCAGACTCAATTGGTATCAGACCACTAAAGAGCAAGGTCAGACCAGGGTGCTTCGCTGGATACCAATTATGAACAGGAGGCTCTTTCCAAAAACTGTAAAACCTGGTCTTAAAAACGGATTCAACTTCCGATGCAGTCAGATCATCAAACATCAATGAATCTTCTAAAAATCCCTCTTTGAAAGAATGTCGTCTTGATTGTTACCGTACAAACCCACATAAAACGTTAGCCATGCAAGAAAGGAGAAGGGGAATGTCTGTACTAGTTTTACATGTAATATGCAGCCAGTTCATGAGATGTTGAATGGCACTCTTGCTGTCTGTCAACATCCAGATATTATTAAATACAGAGCATTATGTATATCTTAGGATTTATCTAATGGTCAGCAGCTCTGATATAAAACCTGAGTGATTATCTGGATTTCTAAATTTGATCCTGTCATTTGAGACCTTGATGAACACCGCTGCCTGTACAAACCGACTCACGCTTACTCCCATCAGTATATATTTGGAGTGCATCAGTCGGAACATCATTAAAGACTTCAAGAGCCAATTGCTTTAATAATTCAGGCTGACGCAGTATTTTATTTGCGGGACATTTGAGATCTTCATTAAAAATAACACGGGGTATCGAATTTTGATTCACTACTACAACGAAGATTGGACATTTTAGGTTTATTGTAACATAACATATATAGAAAGAGGTGCTTCCCCAGATAGGGATTTGAACGGGGGGGTTACACGACCCCTTTTTACGAGGGCGAGAAGCGAAAACTTCTCCCTCTCTACTGGCGTCGCAGCGCCCCCTCGATACAATTTTCTACACGGGGTAGTGAATCTGTTGGCTTTAAACAACTGTTGGAAAAAACAATTCACAATTGAGGTTCAAAAATCATTGCTTCTGAATATCCAGTGGATTATGCCTTTTCAAACGCTCGTTGTTAGTTGATCTAGAAACAAAGCTCGCTATTCGATTCAACGAGCCAAGATTTCTAAGTTTACTCATATATTTTGCGGAGTTCATAAAGCTCCTAGAATCCACAGGTATTCCGTTTGTTTCCTAAGTGACAATAACGTTTGGGCAGTAATTACGCAATCAAGTTATGATTTTGGCTGAACTGACTTCAATTCTGTATAGTTGCTTCAAGTCTGATTTGGCTGCACTCTGGTAAATTTGATAACCACATTCTATAACAGGTCGAATAAGGGCTGTGTGAGGGTATATTAATGTGCAGACATCAGCTCCCCGTTCTCTACTCCAGATACATTTTAAAATTTGCATCCCCTTTAGACAATTCACCACTGTTTTCGTGATGTGTTCTTTGCAATTTATTTCTGGGGCTAAAGAAAAAGTTATCCCATAATTGAAACGGCCCTGTAATAAAGCATTTACATTCAAGTTATATTGCTTAATTAGGAACCTGTCTTGAGTTACTGCATTTATAGGCACACTCCACAGAAAATTATGCTTACTAATAAATGCTGTCTAAAGAAGATTTGACTTAATTTCAACAATCAAACCAGCACAATTTTATCGTATTGCAGTTATTGTATAGTGTTTCATGGCAAATCCTTTTGGCTTGGATCTTGCATCACGATGAAAGAGCTGGTGGTCTTACTAAAATAAAGAAACTATAACTTAAGTTATATTGAAGAAATAAAAGTGAGGTAAAGATAGTAAAATATAAAATGATATAGAATGCTTTAGGTATAAAATTAGGAAACGATTGCTTAACTCACATTGGAGAGAAAAAATATAAGGGGACTTGATGAATCCCCGTACTTCGCTACGGAGTAAGTTCAAATTAAATACAACGTCCAATGTGTGCAACTAATGCTAAAATATCACTCACTCTCTCTCTCTCTCTCTGTATATATATATATATATATATATATTATATATACTAGTGATTAGCCCTTCAAAAATGACGTGTTAATTTTCATTTTTAACAATTTACATATGCAAAGTCGATATTATTTGTATACTTAAGAGCTTCTCAACTTTCTTTTATTAAAATTATACACATTTTAATTATTTAAAATTTAAAATAATAATCCAAGCGTGATAAAATTTATATCACGAAAAAGATCATAAAAATTCCTTTAAAACGCAGTCTTTTTCAAATCTTTACCTTTTTTTCTGATTTTTGGTGAATTTTTAAAGATTAATTTTCAGAATTTTATTTATTAAAGGCTGATCACGTGGTTTATTTTCTTTTTGATACTTTAAATTAATTTATCGTCACATACATAACAATGATATAAATTGACAAAATTAATATATTTTTTTCTTTCTAATGCGGCAGACGATTGGACATTATCCAATTCTTCTACATTATTTTGCTTATAAAATATCCGTTACGATTTTTTTATAATTTTTTTTTGCATTAATTACATTTGCCATTGTATTTAATTTGAATGTACTCCGTAGCGAAGTACTGGTTTTTACATATCACTACGCATGCGTCGATGTTGCAACTTTCCGAAAATGCAAACTTAAAAAAAAAAGTTACAAAAACAGATTAAAAAATTAATTTAAAAAATTCTAAGAAGAATTTTTCAAAAATCTTTCTTAGTGCAACCCTACACCATAAGAAAAATCACCATGTAAAATTTCAGCCCTTTAAGTCCAGTGGTTTTGTCTGTGTGTTATATGTCAGTCAGTCAGTTACGGAACTGTTTTATATACACTCGTGGACAAAAAAATTAGCGCACAAAGAAATAATTGCGGGATCGTAACGAAACTTGCAATGACGGTACATGTCGGAGAGATATGCAAATGATTAGAAATTCAGCGTGATTGCGCATTACGTATAGCCGGTAGAGGGCGTTGAACTCTGTGGAGTATAAAACAGGTAACCAAAGCTTGTTTGAGTGTGCTGAATCATTTACAAAGGAAGAGCTGAGAGAGACATGCCATTACGCCGTGTTCGAAGACAATATAAGCAGTTGTCGCAGTTTGAGAGGGGGAGAATCGTCGGGATGATGGAAGCTGGGTGGTCTGCTAGGCGAGTAGATCGTCAATTAGGCCGCTCTGATTGTGTTGTGAGGAGGTGTTGGGACCAGTGGACACGAGAGATGTCATGTACACGAAGACCAGGCTCAGGACGCCCTCGACAAACCAGTCGTCGAGAAGACCGCCACATCGTAAGAAATGCATGTGTACAGCCAACTGCTTCATCGGCCGCCATCCAGGCACAGGTAGCACCTTCACTAGGGGCCTCTGTGTCTTCTCGAACCATACAAAGGCGCCTGGCTGAAGGACAGTTGGTATCGCGGCGCCCATTACGTGTGCTGCCCTTGACGCCTCCGTTTGGAGTTTTGCCGCGCACGAGGAAACTGGACTGCAGCGGAATGGAACCAGGTCGTCTTTAGCGACGAATCCAGATTCAATCTCGGCAGTGATGACAATCGTGTTCGTGTGTGGAGAGCCCGTGGTGAACGCTTCAATCCTGCCTTTGCTGTACAGCGACACATCGCTCCCACAGCTGGTGTGATGGTATGGGGTGCCATTGCCTACAATACACGGTCACCCCTAGTATTGTTCCGTGGCACCATGACAGCCCAGCGGTATGTTCATGAAATCCTGCAACCACATGTGTTGCCACTAATGCAACGGCTCCCAGGAGCCATTTTTCAAAAAGACAATGCTCGGCCTCATACGGCAAGGGTGTCACAAGACTGTCTCCGCACTGTTACTACCCTTCCTTGGCCTGCCCGATCCCCAGATTTGTCTCCAATCGAGCATATCTGGGA
Source organism: Dolomedes plantarius (assembly GCA_907164885.2). NCBI lineage: Eukaryota > Metazoa > Arthropoda > Arachnida > Araneae > Dolomedidae > Dolomedes > Dolomedes plantarius. Next base: position 3,664,120 of record OU015493.1, read on the forward strand.
TCATTTGGGACGACTAGTTGGGCATCCCACGAGTTTGAACGAACTAGAGGCAAGGTTGCAGCAAATATGGAACGAAATGTCTCAAGACATCATACAGAACTTTTATGACTCAATGCCCGATCGTATCGCATCGTGCATTCGCGCTAGAGGAGGTCCAACGGAGTATTAACTCCTCCGTTCTTTTGCCTTTTTCTCTGAAATACATTATCCTTTTTCTTTGATTTTCTTATCATTTACTTATATCAAAGTAGTCATTACGTATGTAAAATTTCGTTTCATTTTGACGACTCCTTCTTGGTGAGCTAATTTTTTTGTCCATGAGTGTATATACATTAACGGTAAGATAAAAATACGTAATCAGGGTGCATTTAAAAATGGTGTGCGACAAAAAAGTACATTTTAAAGGTCAGATTCGAAATTTTAATCATAATTATTTAAGCGCGACAGAAAAATAAAAGTACTATAAAAATTCAGATATAAAATAGGGTAACAAGTACTTTAAAGAAAGCATTTTCTTTGTACCGACCAACTTAAATAACAAGGGAAGACTAGTAGATTTAATAAGGTTCTATAATGGATAATAAAATAGCAAGATAGAAAAAAAAGGGACTGGTCTAAAAATAGAATTTTATTTGCTTAAAATACATCAGGTAATCAAAGTCTGCAGAATATGAAGGGCAAATACAAAATCTTACATTAAATGTTAGATACATAAATAGGGTTACAGTTATTAAAATTTCATGGGAAATCTTGATTAATGCTGCACATCTCCATCGGCCATTTAGTTTTTCTCTCAGTTGCGTGAAAAGTCGGCGTGTTTTCTTTGAAACTGACATAAGAAAAGAAAATTATTTTACACACCAAAGCACTTTGCTATTTTGATCCTGTCACATACATAAAAAATCTCTTTTACTGCCTAGAGCTACATTTCAGAAAATAGGACTTCCCCAAATCGTGACATTAGCTGAACGGGGAAAAGTCCACGTCCAGATGAGAAGACTCTTGGTCGACTCTCGGTCCAGGCCAGAAACTGTCATATCAGTAACCATAATGTATTTGTGAATTCTTCAATTTTTTCATAACGCAGGTGTTTTTTTCTACGGAAACGTATGCCTTGCTCCTGACACCACCAGGTAGCGAGAATCCCCTATGGACATCAAGTTGCATTCGGAAAAAATAAATTTAGTTTAGAAGTGTGAAGGGATTGCATCAGCAATAAAAAATATTAAATTCAAGTTTAGTGAATTTCATAAAACACAACTTGAAAGATAAAAAAGAAACATTACAAAAATGTTTCATCGTACCATGCGCACTTAGAAAGTTTTGTTAAAATCTCAAAGCAGACAATTTTTAGCAGGAAAAGTGTGAATTTTTGACGATTTTTTTTTAAACTTAATTATTCCATATAACGTACATGCGTGCCATTTTTGGCTCCTCATCTGATTACGAGAAATATCTGTACCATTGTTATAAACATAATAGCTACTGCGTTCACTAATCAGCGAAGTAAAGCACAGTTACAGAAAACAATTTTATTTTTCGTCTTTATTTATATAATATTCTCGAAAATGAGAGAATGTACAAATAGGCGGTGCTAGAAGAAAAATATTCATCTATCGCGAATCGTGGCACAACTGTGCCACGATTCGCGATAGATGATGGTTCTTTCTGAAGCTGCACTTTGCCAGTCACCAGCAAAGATTTAAAGAAATTTTCAATTAGGAATTTCTTTCCCTCTAGCACAATCATCGCTTCTGAGGAGCCCAAAATAATTCCGAAACCTAGGTCCAAGCCTAACTGTAATCTATTTATTTTTTATTCTAAAATATGTTTCCTTCTCTCGTTTAGACTTCCCCTTCTACCAAAGAAGAAGAAGCCAAAATCGAAGGAGAAGATTTTTTAAAATTTTATAAGCGTTTTAAGGGCTTGACATGCCCTTACCTCATGACCTCAGAGAGAGAAAGAAGTACCAAGAAGTGAGTCTGGTTTTTTTAAATTTTTTATAAATTGATAATGAGGTTTAGTTTTAACGAGAGAAAACCAAATCAACATATCCCAAGTGGTAATGTACTGGCAAACAATAAATGCTTTTGAAGAATTAAAGACTGAACAGATTTTTAAATAGGGTATGAAACAGGGAGAAGATCAGTTCTGTAACCTTCGAAACCTTAATAAATTTCCTTACCAGCTTTTAAATATTACTTTTTGCAAAGCCATAATAATAGATTTGTAACGCAACAGACTTGAAGCAAGCCCTCAGGAAATGCCGAGTATGTTTCTTCATTTGTATCGGACATCAGCTGATCGCTTTTTTTTTTTCGTGTCCAATAATGTGCATTCTTGTCTAAATCAGTATTAACTATCACTAGCAGATCAATCTAACGTTCCTAATTGAAATAACTGTTCATTAGATTCGTAATCATATCGTTTATTCATGTCGTTTTCTTTTGCATTTTTCAATGCACATGTGACCTCCATAATTCGATGACCTGAAAAATTAAAATTTTATAACCTACGTGGTCTACATTAAAATGTTTACCTTCATTTCTTAAAAGGATAAATAAAAAATATATCTGTGTTTAGGAAATTATTCAGAAAGATTAAGATCTGCGATACGAACTATTGAGTTTTAGGGAATTTTTCTAATCACAGATTAGCAAACGCGTATATTTCGAAACGGGATTTTTTTTTATATTACGTCTTGAGGTAGACATTTAAATAAAAACCGCGTACAAATTAGGTTTTTAAATTTTTCAGTAGCCAATTTTTGAAAGATAAAATGATGGACATTATCTCTAAAAAAAATAAATTGTTTAAAGAAAATTAATTTAAGATAAGAATAAGTTTTAAAACGTAAGCATGGTATTAAAAGATATCATGCGTACGTTTACACGCATGATATAATAGAAAGATAACATAATTCAAATATGTGCCTTTTCTAGTCTGTGATCACGAAAATAAAGAGAAAGAATTTACCAAAGTTTAGAGTTTGGATTGATGATTTAGGATGTTAGCTGATGTACCGTCTCAATTCCTTCCGCAGTGGTCAAACGGAACGTCTGCACTTAGGCGGCCTTAAATAAAATGACAGTTAGAGTATCACATTCATTAAACCCTGGGGAGGTGAGATGGGGAATTCAGAAACAAGAAAAGAATCAAAAAAGAAAAGACCAATAAGTTTATGTCTGATATTGGGAAAGATATTAGATAAAATAATAACAAGTCGATTAGTTTTACACTTAAAAAGCAGTAACCTATTATACAGGGAGCATTATTCATTCAGATTATTTATTATTATTCATTAAGATTATTTATTATTATTCATTCAGATTGAAAAGGATCATATAGGCTTGATTACGCTAGAAATTAAGAATGTCTTTAATTCCATCAGGAGAAGGGGCAATATACAAGAACTGAAGAAATTGCAGCTGGAAAAATATTTATTTAAAATTACAGTAAATTTTTTAAGCGATCTCAAAGTCATTCTAAAACATGGTGAACAAAGCTATAATTTAAGAGTACCCCAGGGTTATTCATTAGCTCGATACTATGACTCGTTATTATCAACGACTTATTGGATGTCGAAAAGTATACTGAGTGGTACCAAATTCAAGCGTTTGTCGATGACGTAATGATTACAATAAACAGTGCGGTGAGTTCCAGGTTTACTTGTCTGGAGAAAGAAGTTTTGTATATATCTTATGACTGGACTAGTAACATAGTTTATCATATAGTGTAGATAAATGCTATTACACGATAGTGGATAGGAAAAGTATAATCAAGAGAATGCCGACCATCAAATTAGGTAACGATAATTTAAAGTATGGTACGGAAGTAAAGTATTTATATGGCAAGATGTCCTGGATCGATTGTTTGCATACCTGACCAAATTTATATCCAGATATTTTTGAATTGTTGCTTTCTTTTCGTCTTAATCCTATTGCTTATGCTGCGGATATCACCCGAGCCTCCCTAAGAATAGAAGTGGACGAAGAAAACAGAGATGCGTCTAGGTATTTTTTCTTCTGAGGTAATTCACAGGCATTCATAACTTACCGTTTTACAAAAGTATTGTTTGGAGTCAGTAGAAGTCCCTGGTTGTTAGCTGAGACCATTAAACATCATACAAAGAAATATAGAAATGAATTTCGTAAGACGAGTGAATTTCTCAAAGAGGGAGTCTAAGTGGAGGATATATCATATGTGGAGATAAAACGGTTGAAGAAGCATTCACTTTTACGTTGGAGAGTATAAAGATTTTCTAGGGTGCATCAGTGAAATTCCAGAAATGGCAGACCAAGTCTAAACAACTTCATAAACGCTGGAAAGAGACAAATATCGTTTCAGAAAATACTGAAGGTTCATATGAAAAGAAATCTAATCCGTGTAGAGGTTTAGGAATTTCGTGGAATAATGGAGAAGACTCGCTCTATTTCGACCTAAAACCTTCATTACTGTTTCTTACAAGACATATTGATACTTAACGTTATTTGCTACAGGCAGTTGGTCGAATATTTGACCCCGTCGGAATTTTGTGACCATTTACTTTTACGATACAGCAAAATTCTTGATCCAGCAAATTTGGATACTGCGATTGGAATGAGACGAAGAATTACCAAACCACCTAATACCGATCTGGAAACGATGGTGCGAATATATTACTGAGTTAAAGGGTTTCACCATTCCTAGACATTACCTGTGCAATCTTTCATACCATGTTATAACTATAATTGATTTACGTGTTCCGCAGATGCAAGTCCAAAGGTGTACGGAGCAGTCACATATTATAGACTCCTTTTAAGCGACGGGCAAATCCATACAATGTTTGTAGCATAAAAAAGTAGGCCCTCTAAAAAAATTTCCTTGCCCCGGTTGGAGTTAATGAGGACACTGTTAGAAGTCAAGCTAAGTTGAAATATCAAAAAAGCTTTCAAATTAAATATTTCACAATATTTTTGTACTGACTCGTAAATTGTGTTCTTTTGGATTAAATGATCCCCACTGAGAATTATATTTATGGAAATCAAAATTGAAGAAATTCAAGCTATGTCCTTGCCATCAAACTGGAATCATTGTCCATGAAAAGAAAATATTGGGGATTTGATTACTAGAGGAATTCGAACTTCTGAGTTGCGAGACAATCTACATTGGCTCTATGTACCTGAGTGGCTAAAACTTCCTTCTGAATGCTGGCCTGTAACGAGCGAAGAATGCAAAGCTAATGAAAATAATATAGAAATATGAAAGACCCATAATTTCGTCAGACATTCAGAATGTGTCACTACTGTTAGAGATAAATTGTTGGATCCTTCAAGGTTCAGTAATTTAAAAAGACAGTAGAGGGTCAATGCTTTGATAAGGCGTTTTATATTAAAGATAAAAAAAGACAAGAGGCGCAACAGGAACCTTAACAGCTGAAGAACTAGAGAAAGCAAAATTATATTGGATAAAAGTTGAACAAATGTTAGTGTTTTTTAAAATTTTAGTTATATTTCATTAGTACAGTATTTTATATTAAATTTTTAAAGTTTTTACTAATTTTGATCAAAAACTTATTCTTAAGCTGTAATGAATACAAAAATTTTACAAACTCTAATAATTTTATGACTATTACTAAAAGTTATAAATTGTACTTAATTAAAAGAAGAAGAATTAATATTCCATGATGTCAAGTGGGAAATTTTGAAGAAATTTATATCATACAAATGTTTCATTCTTAGTCTGCTACTGTTTAACATAGCAGTGGCAATTTCAAAGACTTGTTTTTTTTTAAAGCGGACGCACTTATCATCAAACATTTGCCTACACTACGCAGCAGTTTACTGTCTACTTTATTATGGGGGCACCATATAGGCCGACAGTATTACCCTGTGAAGAGACGACACAAACGGGGGCATTTTTCGTGGCACGACGCCGGGATTCGATCCGAGCACCCTCAGCACCGAAAACTAGCGCGCTGTACCACAGGGCCGCCACAAGCCCTATTTAAAAGAGTGTAGATAGAATGTAAATTTTAAACATAGTACTGTTATTTTCGGTAGATACAAAAGCATTAATAGATTTGATATTTTGTACAACATTTGTATTCCTTTAATAATTGTGGGGTTCTAAATACCGTCTACAATCATTTAAGCATTGGTTTCTTATTAAAAAATAGTTTGTTAATAAAAAGCTTAATTTGCTATGTTGACAAACGTACATTTGAAAACTGCTGTACTTTTGTTGCTTCGACCTTAATCAGACTTCAACTGAGAAAATATTGTTTTCTGCGTCATTTAGAAAAAAGGGAAAATTTAACTTTAAATTTTTCAATGTTGTATTATGAGTGAAAATTAAATTATTTTCATCGTATCCTACAATGTCTAATTTTTCTAATGTTAATTTGGTTCCAATATTTCAAATTGCTCTTTAATTTTCTGCTCTGATACTTTTATGAAAATAAACCTCACTAAATACGTACAAGAAGCTATATTTAAGATGAGTAGCTCCTATAATGTTATAAAATTTTTGACGTACTTTGTGTAGCAAATGCATTGTTAAAAACATATATTTGTTAAGAAGTTGACCAGGTCAGAGTTAGTATTCAGTAAGAGCTAATTAATTCTACAAAATATAATAATCTCTCATTTATGTTTCATTGCTCAATTGTTTAATTCTACATTATTTATGATAATTCATTTTTCTATTTACAGATTACCTCACATGGAATATTAATATTGTATCTAAAAATCTACGTGTTATGCTGCAGTTATGTTACAGCTTTTTTTAATATTATCTTGTATGTTTTAGTTGTAAATGGGATCAAAATAAAACATTTTTGTTCAAAAAGATGTAATTTGTTTTGAAAATCGTAACATAACTTAGAAATAATGTTGTTCTTAAGAAGTAAACAAGGTAAATCCAGAAATTTTTCTTGCAGTTTTATGGAAAGTTGTTAGAAGTATATTACCAGATTTAATATATCTAACTTAGGTCCCATTTGAAGACTTAGTTCAAAGATAAATTTTTAGTTTTCAAGATAAAAAAATCAAAGGAAATAATTACATTAAGAAAACTTTACTAAAAAATAAATTTCAAGCTTATTTAATGTGGGTGTTCAATTGTTTTGGATTATAATGGAAAAGCGTTGTTTAGGAAGAATAAAATGATGTTCTTTGAAAAATAACCGATAAAAATCAAACCATAATAACTAAGTTGTAAAATTATATTTAGATACAGCTGTATCATGTACAAAAATATAATTTTAAGCCCCTAATTTAAAAATTTATAAATGACTTTTTTCGTACATTGAAAATTTTGACAAAGAATTTTATTTTGAATTCATGAAATGGAGTCAAATTTGTAGCTTTCAATTAAATTACTGAAAAACCATGTCTGAGCTTACTGTCGTTATATAAATTTTTAATTGATAAAGGCCATTATCAAGAAGCACAAAGTAAACCGTTTTCAAAAAAGGAATTCCATTTTGTAAACAGTTTGCTAAAGGGAAGCACAATGTCAAGCCTACGAGATTGATATAGTATGACTGATTGCCCAGTTAACAGGGAGGCAAAATGGATTGTATATCGATAAAAATCTAACATTGGTTGACCTGCAAAATTCACTGTTGGCCCAACTAAATGCCAGTTGTTGGTAAAACTGCTCTCCCGATGGTTGGTGTAAAAGAAAGTGGTGAGTGTACGTTAACAGTGAGGATAATCCATAGAAGGAGGAGCCAATTACAATTATGTAAAAGTAAGTTACGGTACTATTATGTAAAAGAGGTAGAGTGTTAGGATAGATTATGGAAGGACATATTAATTTCAATTGTCATTGCGTTGTGTTATGGGATAAATAATGCAGCAGTGAGGATTAATTACAGAAAGAACAGCAAATTTTTCGAATTCATTCTATTTATTTATTAGGCCTTTAATTTATCAATTATCATTACACTAAAATTCACAAACTTCATCATCACTCAATTAATTGGCCTGGTGATACATTAAAATCATACAATTTTACACAATTAAAATCAATGCATTCTTACTTAATTATCTATTAAAACAAAAATTCATAATTCCTCAATCAATTGGCCTTGTGTCATATTAAAATCATACATTTCTACTGAATTAAAATCAATACATTTTTACACAAAATATCAAGCAAAATAAGATAGATATCAAACGACAATCGCTCACCACTTCGAGGATAGCAGAGACTGGAGCTGAAGGCACACCTTTAACATACTGAAGTCACTTTGGAACCTTGCAATTGACGATGTCCATACATGTCTATTCTGAACACCTGTACTGACTTTGTACAGTCATTATTTTGTATTTCATTTGGTCTATGATGCAATGGATGCACCGCCACCCACGTGGTCAATAATATACCCAATATATACTGCAGATCTCCACGAATCTGCGTTTTTTTTTTATAAGCACAGGGTTGAAACACTTTCCTTATTGGGTTCCACTTGAAAATTATTGATCATACATTACACATGATGAGATGGAAAAATTATAATCTCATTTCAGCTGCCGAACAAATTATGCGAAGTGGTCGCCAGCTTTCTCGATAGGTGAACATGCTAATTCCTTCACTTTGACCAGCAATTTTTTTCGAAATACTATTCTGAAATACCAAATCTCCTTCCTTGCTGCCTACAACACTCCACTTTCAAAAATCCGGTGTGAATTCTACGGACCATAACTTTATGGGAACTTCACGTGAACCCCACTGCTCGAAAATTATGGATACACTAGTCTTTGAAAGAGGCGGTCAAACACTGTTGCCACAAATCCATTCAAAAAGTTCGGAATCGCGCGTTGGAGGCTGAAACGTATTCATCGCAATTGCAATTCTGCGTAATGTGCTAGTTTGTGAAAGTAATCACTTTCACAGTTGGGCTTGGCTAACAGCCAAGTAATCGTTGGATGAGCTGCAAAGCCAACATCCAAATCCAATTGTTGACTAACTATGCTAAATAATGGTTCCCCAACAGCTTTGTATTACTTAGGTAGGTATATATATATATATATATATATATATATATATATATATATATATATATATATATATATATATAATATATAAATAATGTAATATATATATATATATCTATATATATATGTGTGTAACATGTCGAGCCCACCTCCAGAAGAACTACGAATTAAGGACCCAATATGCTACCAATGAGGCGAAGTCGAGCGGGGAGCAGAGATGGCATGGGTTAATTTCATTCAAACATTTTATTATAAAGAAGACACGTCTTCTCGGGCTAAGACGATTATAAAAAAACTCGAAGGGCCACAGCATGCCCACCCGGCAACAGAAAATCGGAGAGTGCCAACATCTACATGATACAGAGCCTTATATAGATTTTTCAGAGTGGTTCGTCAAGTGGTGTTCGATCATTAAAGGAGAAGTTAATTGGCTAGTGTTTAGGAGTGGCGTGATGCTTACATAATACTTGCAATTAAGGAATGAAATTTTCGTACCCACGCCACGCATGCTTTGTTCTTAGAATCAAAAGCTAAATGCCCGAACTCCCAAGGGGATTTAGAATAAGCTAGGATTCTAAAAGACTAAAGGGGTTTTTAATGTTATAGAATATCCCACTCCGTCCGAGAAGAGGCTGACCAAGAATGTCCGCATTGGAGGGCAGACTCACCCAGATGAGTGAGGAAAAAATGGGCGTTACAAAAAATTTTGTAAAACTTATATTAAAAAATTATCATTAATGGTTATAAATTTTAAAGTTTACGTGACGAGACTCCAGTACATCATTAACAAATTTCACTGAGAACGTAAAAAATCACTTTAAGAAAAAGAAATAAACTTAAATTTTGAAATTCTATATAATCATCAACTAAAAAGAATGTTGAGTATTGGACATCTCCTCCACAACAAAAATCTCAGCAGAAAATCAATTAAATCTATATTAAAAATTATAAAATTACAAAAAAAAGAAGAAATTTTACCTGAAATATACATTGGAAATTTTTTCTGCCACCACTCCGAGTTAATTAGTACAAATAACACAAATTAATAACAATAAGTATATCAAAAAACAAAAAAAATTAAGTAATAAAAGGAGAACTTGGCAATAATAAAACTTTAAACTCTTGTGCTTTCCTTGTTAAAATTCACTTTGGAGCGAGTCCAAAAAAATTTTTATTAATTTTTGTCCATTATCATATTTGTCCATTCACAGTACTTGCCAGATTCAGCACATTATGTTTGAGGAAAGTACAGTAAATGCCACAGTCTCTTTGGTGTTGTATTTTAATTTTTCATATGCGCAGTATACACATAAAAATCACACTTGTAACAAAACAATACTTTTGTAAATCTTGACTTGTAACAAAACAATACCTTTGTATGTAACTATATAGTAAAAATCACATTTTTTTAATAAAAATCACACTTCTATAGTATACAAATTGTATATAAAAAATTACAGAACATTTATTACACTATCTCATTTCAAACCACTCAATCGATTCAAAATCTTCATTATTTCAAATTCTTATTCTTTATATTTAGTTTCATATCTTTATATTTCTCATTATTCTCATTTCAATATTCATTGTTATTAAACCAAAACATAAAAGAAAGTTAGTGTGTCTAAATCTACTCAACACCGTTGAGAACACACCCGGTTCGAAAAAACAGCCATTCCTTTAGAATAAGATGAATAAAAATTTTTACCATGAATCAAAAATTAAATAACTTCTGGGCTTTAATGCATTCAATCTTCTCAAAAGAAATAATACTCTTTGCACTTAAAAACTTCAGCAACACAGAAGATAAAATACATTTTCATCTGTAAATAACTTAAAAGAATTTTATTCACCGAAAACTCACATATCACAGGCCAAAAATTCTAGCAACTACTATAACAGCAAAAATGGTAGATAACTTTAAAAACAAACGAAGTTGCCACCTAAAAAATAGATATTCTCAAAATAAAATAAAGAAAACGTGCTGCTCTCTGTTAATAAAATTAAAGTATCAACACACTCCCACCTTTGATTTCTGCAAGGGCTGAAATCAAACAAAAATGTTCAACTGTGAGCTTGCCCTTCATTGGGAGGTTTCACCAGTCTACCACTTCTGGTTCTCACTTCAGTCACGGCTTGCAGAATAGGGTCCTCTTGGCTTGAAATTTCAAGAGGATAAAGTTTACGAAGTGGGCGGATTAAAGTCCCCGAAGCAGTCTTCACTTCGGCCACACGAGCACATCGATCACGACTGGGTAAAAGTTTCATCACTCGTCCAAAAGGATAAGTAACTCTTTTTTGGTTAATACTTTCGACCAACACGATGTCGCCCGTCTGTATAGCCTGTCCAAATTCATTTGCCTTCTGAACTAGCTCAGACAGATACTCCTTCCTGAAACGGCTTCGAAGTTCCTTTCGTAGGGTCTGGCAGATTTTGTACCTTGCTTGAAGTTTACTAGAATCAATATTGTCTAGATCAGGTACTCCCACTTCAGTTATGTCTTGGATAAACATCGCGGGAGTTAGAGGCACAAAGTCATCACTTTGATCAGTGACACCGTTGAAAACACACCCGGTTCGAAAAAGCAGCCATTCCTTTAGAATAAGTCAGTGGCCTGCTGTTCACTGTAGCTTCTGCGTCACACAGAATTGTTGCCAACTCTTCGAAATTGACAGATGAGCGACCTAAAACTCTGATTAAAAGTGCTTTGATGGATCGAATCAGAAGCTCCCACCAGCCACACCACCATGCCGCTGTTGGTGGTATAAATTTCCACTTCAGTGGTACAAGATCTTCAGAAGTTTCTATTTTCTCACAATGTAGTTTCTTCAAGATATTGCTAATACCTGTAAAATTTGTTCCGTTATCCGTGTATATGGTGATGGGTCTTCCTCTCCTCGGTATGAATATTCTTAAAGACTGGCTAAAGGCTTCTGTCGATAGACTTGTCACCAATTCTAAATGTATCACCCTGTAGACGGCACATGTGAAAAGTACAATCCAAGCTTTGGGTTTCCCTTTAAGAAAGATCGGGCCGCAAAGGTCTATACCCACAACTTCAAAAGTTCTTGAGTCTCTGACTCTATCTAATGGGAGATGAATGGGAGGAGTGTCATTGGCTTTCTCAGAAAATCTTTTACATCTGACGCACTTCGATAGCACACTCCTGATGTTTCGTTTCGATGATATGATCCAAAATTTTTCCCTCAACAAGGATCTTATAATCTGGGGTCCAGCGTGACAATTATTTAGATGACCATCTCGTATCAAACACGAGACAACATGATGTTTGGAGGGTAACAATATAGGATAACGAAAATTGAACTCATCTTCTCTATCCAAAATTTTTGTCTTGACACGAATGATGTTATTTTGGTCCTTAACAACAAGTAGTCCTTTCACAGAATCTTTTACATCCCCAAAATTTTCTCTCTGAACCGTAAGCCAGAGAAAATTCTCTGCTTCTTCCTTTTCTGTTGCAGCTAATTCTTTGGGGAAACCGCATGTTCGGCTCTTGCACTTCGAAATAAATCTTTTAACCCAACATATAACATTGATGAATTTTGAAAATCGTGAAATTCTTGTGAAATCCATGAAAGGAGTTTCGTAACTGCAATCAAAAGTCGTAGCCACAGTTTTTCTTGTCTCGGCGTTTACAAGTTCCTCCTGCGGGGTTGATTCTATCCTGGGCCATTCATCTTCTGACATTCTTAACCAATGTGGTCCCTCCCACCATCTGCTCTTCACGAATTGTTGAGGATTGGAACCACGAGAAGGTAAATCGGTCAGGTTGAGATGATCCGGTATAAAAAACCATTGATTAACTTCGGTGAGCTTACAAATCTCTATTTGTAGGGAATTATTCTATTCCCTACAAATGTACCCCATTGACTGTTTCTTCATATCCACGCAAGTATGGTCGACGAATCAGTCCAATAACAGGTTGTAACTGTATCTAAAGCTAAAGACTTCTGGATGTAATCTGTCAGTCGTGCTCCTAGAACACAAGCAAGAAGCTCTAGACGTGGTATAGTCACGTTCTTCTTTGGTGAGAGACGGGCCTTTGCACTTAAGAGTTGTACAGAAATTTGCCTTCCGTCTTCACAACGAAGGAAGATAACGGTAGCAAAGGCTTTTTGGCTGGCATCACAGAACGTGTGTAGTGACCAACTTTGTTTCTCACCGTAGCCTACTCTTCTTGGAATCTTCACACTAGATAAATTTTTTAATTCGTCATACCATTTTTTTAAAATCCTTTTGAATTTTATCGGGAAGAGGAGTATCCCAATCTGTTTTTGTGGACCAAGCTTCTTGCACCATTAATTTACCGGGTAACATTGCCGGGGCCATGAAACCAATGGGATCGTAGACTCCTTGCACCAATGACAAAATCTGTCGTTTCGAGAAGTTTTCTATTTTCTTATGAGATTTGGTATTAATCATTAAGCAATCTTCTTTTTTATCCCACAGAAGACCAACTACTGGAACGGTATTTTTGGGGTTTTCTTTAAACAAGTTTTCCCCATCTAAAAATTATTTTTCTTCTAATGGACCATATTTCCACATTCTTAACGTCATTTTGGCTTTTACCATAAGATCTGTTGATTTCACAACGAATTCTTTCAGCTCGCTAATGTTATCTATTGAAGTAACCAAATTGTCTATATAAAAGGATTTAGCGAGTTTTGAAGCAATCTGGTTTTGCTCTTCTGAAGCGTTGGATAAATGAAACTTGATAACTGCCCCAAGTAGAAATGGACTACAAGTAGCCCCGAAAATAACTCTATTATGCTGATATACTTGTATCTTCTCCGGCTCCTCCCACCACAGAAACCTCAAAAACTGGCGGTCTTGAATTTGAAGAAAGGCACGACGAAGAACCTCAATTTGAAGAAAGGCACGACGAATATCAGCAATGACAGCTGATATTCGTCGATTCTCTCTAAATCTTAATATAATGGATGGAATCTGTTCAATCAAATTGGGTCCTTTAAAAAGACAGTCGTTTAACTAAGGCGTTCTTCCCAATTTGCACGACGCGTCGAAAACTGGTCTGATGGTAGTCGACAAACTCTGAGGTTTTATTGCAGGATGGTGAGGTAGGTAATGTCGGGCAAATCTTAGATCAACATGTGAGACTTTACTTATGATGCCTTCCTCTTCCCATTCTTGAAATACCGGGTTGTAATCTTCCAATTTGCCCAGAGTCTTCAACTTGCGTGTCACGCTCATCAATCCCCTTTCAGCTACTTGTCTATTGCACGGAATTTCCCTTTTGTCATTTACCCAGGGGAGACTCACAAAATTACGGCCTTCATCATTTCTCGTTACTTCTTTGAGGAAATGGTCGTGAGCAAATTCTTCTTCTTCTTGTTTAGACACTGTTTCAACCGGATCTAAAATCCCAATGGTCTCAAGTTTCCACAACTCATGTACTTTCATATCTTTCATGGCCAAATTGCTAATAAACATAGCAGTCCCACTCGTACAAAGCGTTTGGGAAGGAAAATCCAGTTTTCCGCATACAGTCCATCCGAGTTTTGTTTCTATTGCAGTGAGACCTTGTTTCAACTGTTTAACAGGTCCTGTTAACATCTGACCATAAATGTCACTGCCAATTAAGAGCTCGACTTCAGGGCATCCCGAGCCTACATCGGTCAGCAAGATCTTGTATTTCTTCAGCTCCCTAAGTATGGTTTCTTTAGGAACACGGGGTACGTTCCCACAAATTACTTCTTGATCTAGGAAATCAAATTCTAAACGTGTATTTCTATCATTTGAAGGTTTTAAATTTACTCTATATTTGCAGTGTGGCTTAGTTTCTATGTGGCCACCTCCGAACAAACAATGAGCTAGGTTTTCTGTGGAAATTGCTTTTAAACCTATCTCTTTTGCGGTTCTCTTCAATATGTAACTCTTTTGCGACCCACTGTCAAACAGAGCCCTGACCTTCTTAGAAGTACTATTTCCCTTAATTGTTACTTCTACAGTCATCAATGCTATTTCCCTAGAACATGATTCTTGTGTTACAGTGCTCTGTACAATTTCAGCAGCAGTTGTGTTCTTTTCCCCTGATTTTCTCTTAACCAATTCTGGACAAAATAGTTCCGTATGAGGTTTAGAACATACATGGCACCGCACAAAAATTTTGCATGTCTTGGCACGATGACCCTTTCTTAAGCACTTCAAACAGCAATTCTTTTCCCTCACCCTTTCAGTTTTCTCTTGGAGAGATAGTGATCTAGCTGTTATACAGTCTTTGCTCTCATGCGATTTCTCGCAAAAAATGCAAGTTCGCTCTTTAGCTGAAAACAGACTTGCAGCAGTAGGGAACCTGGTTTCTTTTCTATGAAATTTATCTTTTCCGGTACCCTTGTTACGGTCAACATGGTTATCCTCAAACCCTGTTCTGGCCAATTTTAGCCGTTTTTCCCCTTCGACTTCGCGTTTTAGGAAATTCATGAGCAAATCTAAATTACATTTATTAGAGTCATTACTATGATCGCTGCTTAAAAAAGAATATCTCTGCCATGCTTTTAAAATATCTTCACGCAGGTTCGATTCTACCATCGCGTACAACCAGGCAGAATTATTCTCGGACTTCAAGCCCAAAGATTCCAATGACCTTAAATAAGCGTCAACTTTGGTAAACAAAACGGGAAGTGGATGTTTGTCTTTTCTATTACACTGAACATTAGCCATAATTAACTTTAAAAATTCTCTGACATAAACTTCTACTAAAAGTTCCTGATTCTCGATCTCTCTTGAAACGCTGATACGACTTTTGGATAATTCTCAGATGCAATTGGATAACTTTCCAAAAGTTCTCTGGCGCGAGTATTCAGCTGCACGGATTGCAAAAGATACTGGAATTTGTAGCAATCCTCAATCTCAGTGTCCTCGTGGATTTTTTGGAATTGAGACCAAAACGAAAGATAATTAATTAGTGAACCATCGAAAAGCTTAATACTCAATTTTGGATATTGTCATTTGTGCAGACTTATTTTAATTCTACATGGATATCCAATTTTTTGTGTTGAAGGTACCTTTTTGTAGGTGTGCAATCCTGACCCTTATTTTGAAATTCTTTTAAATTCTATCTCTAAAGAGTGAGGGGTTGTGTTTATGTTTTTGTAAAAATGGTTATCTTTCCCCATATTGTGCTGTGACTAATACGGATGAAAGAGAAATGGCCGTACAGTGGACCAACCGTTAATCTCCCAACAGAATATGACAGCCAAAATAAAGGCGCATCTTGTTTAGTATAAAGATGGAGAAAAAGGAAAGTGGTCAAATGTCATACCTTTGGAAGTGTAATTTAGAATTGGGAGGGGGGCAAAGGAGTGGCCATCTCATGGTCTGTTTTCCTCTAGAAAGTTTCGTTAGTTAATTTTATTCTGTACCTCTGGTGACTGAAAAAGTGTCATGAATTTGAAGTTTTTCAGGCAATTGGGATGACTTCCAAAAATCGATGGTAGAGATTGGTGATAGGAGAGATTTTTCAAGGAGAGAATTTACGAAAGATTAAAGAAGTAGAAATGTCAAATTCGGGGTTTAATTTGAGATCCAAAAAAAAAATTCACATATCACAGTATTTTAAAAAGAAAGTTTAAGTAAGACAGAATTTTTTTCAAATATTTTTATGTTATTAGGACAACACATAATTATTTATATCAATTAAAAGAAAATAATGATGTTAAGCATCGAAAAACAAGTAAAGAGAAAAATGGATCTATGATTTGTCATTATTCGTGGTATAATTTTAATTTTTATGGTGCACTGTAATATCTTAATTTGCAAGCATGGAAAATTTCAGAATTTTGATTGGTGTGAAAATTTGGCATATCAATTTCATAGTTAACTTCTGACATTTGTTTTAAGATAGTGTAAAGTAGAGAATAGGGTGAAGTTAATTTTCTTGTGGTTATTGGAAGGGTATTGGAAGGGTATATTGTTAGGGATATGGAATTCTTCATATAGTACTAAATCTCCAACATTAAATTTAGGTTCTACAAAACGCGCATCACATTTTACTTTATTCCTATTATGATACTTAATTGTTCTTTCTTTAGCTAATTTCCTTGTTTTATCTACTTGAGGACAAAAATCTTGTTTTGAAATATAAGGTTCATAAGGTAAAATTCCAAAAAGCAGGTAAGCGGGGGTCTTTTGGGTAACCGAATGAGGTGTGTGATTATATTCATTAATTACTTCAATTAACAAAGTAGTCCAAGGAGTTTTATTTGAGGAATTATGTACTTTGCACCTTAATCTTGAAATTATCGTCTGATTTACTCTCTCGATTTTTCCGTTCGTTTGTGGGTGATGAGAAGTAGTGAGTAATTGTTTTACATTATTATGTTCTAAAAACCTTCTAAATTTTGAACAAGCAAAAGCTGTGTTTCTATCAGTTAACATTTTTTTTTATTTTGAATTTGGAATATTTGTTTTAAGCAATTAGTATAAGTCTCGGTTGTTACACTTTGTGATGGAAAAGCCCAAATATAACGCGTTGCATGGTCAATTACTAAATGTAAGTACTTTTTTGTGGAATTTTAGTAATTAAATCCACCTACTGTGTCAAGCTTAAGCATTCAAAATGTTGGTCTGTCGGAGGAAAATCCTGCAGCAACCCAAACCTTTTTTTGGCTTTTCTTCTTGTTTATCTGGCAAGTGTGGCAGTGCATTAGTAACATAATTACTAATGTCATCGGTGATTTTTGGCCAATAATATTGGGGTGTAAGCAATTGCATTGTTTTATTTACTCCAGGCTGTCCAAATTCCTCATGTCTTTTTCTTAAAATTTCTAATCTTAATGAAAATGGTACTACAATTTATAAAAATTCATTTTTATTAACATAAATTACATTATTTATCTTCTTATACTGAGGTCCCTGAATATTACCTTTATTTTGAGAGTCAATTATGTTTTGCAATTCAAGTAAATGGGATACCTGTTGAATAGATTCTGAAACAGGATTTCTGGAAAGCATATCAGCTTCAATATTTGCAGTTCCCTTTTGATATTTAATCTCGTAATCGAACATAATTAATTTTAATAACCAGCAAAAAAGTCGCCTCCTGAGGTTTTTTACATTTTGAAGCCAAACTAAGGCTGCAGGGTCTGTGTGAATTGTAAGTCTTTTTCTAATTGCCAAACATTCTAGTTCTGTGATTGAGTAATTTGATTCATAACATTTTAAAACACGTGAATGATATTCTATGGGATGTAACACCCCATCTTCATCTAGCTGCTTTAAAACAGCTCCAAATTGATGTTTACTGGTATCTTCAAAAAGATGACATTCTTTGTTTACATCATATAACTGCAATATTGGTTTACAAATCAATAAGTTTATAAGAGTCTCAAAAGCTGCTTGGCACTTATCTGACCATCCCCACATTACTCCCTTTTTCAATAATGTATTTAATAGATGTCTCACTTTTGCATAATTTGGAATAAATTTACTGTACACATTTTTTGTACCCAAGAATATTTGGAGTTCTTTTATATTAGTTGGTGGTTTCAAACACCTCACTTTCTCAATATTGACATTATCGGGGGAAATTTTACCATCTGTTACATTATAACCTAGAAAATTGATTTGTCGCTGTAGAAAAGTACACTTAGATAATTTTAATTTCACATTCTCTTTTCTGAAAATATAGATCAATTGGCTTAAGTGTTTCAGATGCTGCTCTGTGGAATCTGAGAAGATTATGATGTCGTCAAAAGAATGGCATGCAAAATTTACTTTATATTTATCTAAAATTCTCCTAATAGTCATATTAAATATTGCAGGGGTATTTTTAAGCAAAACGGAAGTCTTAGCCACTCGTATAAGCCAAAAGTAGTGGCAAACTCTACTTTTTCTGTGTCTTTTGGATGAATGGGTACCTGCCAATACCCAGATGTAAGGTCTAAAGTTGAAAAGAATTTAGCCTTTCTCAGTTTATCAAGAATATCATTAGTACTTGGTAAAGGTTCAGCATCTGTTTTAGTTATTGAATTTAGTTTTCTGAAATCAATACAAAGTGTAGTTTTTCCCTCATCACGCTTTTTTGCGCCAACGTGACAGGACTTGAGTAAGGGTTATGTGATTCTTTAATGATTCCTGCTTCTAATACGGCCATAACTTGAGTTTTGATTTCTTTTTCCTCAACTGGCGAAGTCCTGTATGATCTTAAACTTAATGGTGAATCGGAATTTAAGATTATTCTTTGGGGTTCCATTGTTACTTTCCTATGTCATATTTATTTACTGAAAACGGTCTAATATTGCTTTGTAACAGTTCTTTTAAATCACTATCAACATTTAAATTTTCTATCTGATTATCAATATCAACATTACTACAATTTTGTACACTCTTTGCCCTATGTCATTGGAGTATTCACCACATTTTTCAAATACATCACAATCAATATTAAAAATATCACTATCATCATACACATACATATCATTAGTATTACTACATCCATTTCGCAAATGTAAGGAGATCTTGGTATTATGATCAATAATTTTAATTAATTCTAAACGAATGTTGTTTTGAAATACACATGGTTTGGTACAATCAATGATTAATTTAAATAATTTGCGTTCTGGGAGTCCCAAAATAAGATAAGGTAAGTTATTATCAACAACATACACAGAAATATTTATATTTAAATTTCCTCTTCTCAAATCAAACTTACACTTATTTGTTATCAATATTTATCCCTCAGCTGCCTGACCTTAATTGGAGTACTAGTATAACATTTCAAATTATTTTCAATTACTAATCGTTTAGAAATTAAAGTAATTGTGGAGGCAGTATCCACCACACAATTTATATCCTTCTGCTTTTTATTTTTACTAAGTCTTACATTTCGAGAATTTTTATTGTTATTTTTGTCAATGATCCCCCTTACGATTATTAGTTGTCATGGATGCAATTGTTCTTCCTCAACTTCAATATCCTCGCACTTTTGATCCTGGTCTGATGTTGGAAATCTATTTAAACCCTCTGACAAAGTACATGTTTTTTACCCAATGAAATGCATTCATAGTGCCAAAATTTAAACTCTTTTCGACATGTTCTATTTGGTAAATTTGAATATTCTTTGTGGTGGGGGGTCTGGATATTAGTTCTATGCATGAAAGGTCTATTTCTTGAATTCTGGTCCCCTCTCGGTTGCCAAAGTCTGAATTTTTGCTGTTGATCATAATTAGGTCTAAACTGAGTTTGTTGATTAGTGTTTGGCCTAAATTGAGGCTGGGAATAGTAGTTTTGTATAAATTGGTGGTTCATCTCAAATCTGGGAGTCAAAAAGTTATCTCGATTATTTGGATTGGATCTGTTTCCCTCACTATTTATTTTAACCCTTTCACTGGCTCAATTCAAAAGACTAATTCACCTATCCTGGATTTTGACATCTTTACGGTTCTACCCATAAAGCGGCCAAATTCGCCTCGTGAAAAGTTTGTTTTTGCTGCATAGCATTTCTTTCCCCCTTTTCAAATATCGGAAGTATCTTTTGCTTGTCACACTGTGGCCCTCCCACTGTAATGAAATCTACCACCCCCTAGAGTTTCTCTCCACATTGCGGAACAATCCCCAACGAAATCGTTGGGGACAGAGATCCCCCAATTGCTGCCCCCAACGCAAAAGAGGAATTCTTAGAACGGGTACGTGTAGAATAGAAAGACAGAAGATTTCCTCTTATCCGTGACTTTGTAGCTTACAGAAACTTTTGTCGCTTTCGCAAAAATGCAATCTATGATTTGAAATTTAAATAAATATTAACATGCTAAATATGATAATATAAATATATTTACTGACATATACAAACACACACAAACACAGAGATGGATAGATAGATGTTGACTTATATAAATATATATATATATATATATATATATATATACTGAAGTGCCACTGAATTAGGGATACCTACCTAGTAACGAGTTGGGCCTCCTCTGGCCTTGATAACGGCTGCCACACGACGAGGCATAGATTCAAAAAGTTTCTGGAAACGTTCCACGGGAATGGCTTGCCAAATATTGGCTAAAGCTGTCCATAATTCAGTAAGGTTCTTTGGTGCTGTGTGATGGAATTTCACGCCTTGTTCCAAAACATCCCAAAGATGCTCAATAGGATTTAAGTCTGGGCTTCTAGGTGTCCAATTCATGACAGAGAAGTCAGAGGAATGCTCATCCAACCAGCCAGTATCCAACCGAGACTTGTGAGAGGTACAGTTGTCTTGCTGGAAAACTCCATTACAGTGCGGATAACAGAACAGCATAAACGGATGGAGGTGATCACCCAGCAACTCTACGTACCGAATTGCATTGAGCGAGGTTGGTACACGCACCAAAGATCCCAAACTGTGCCACGAAAAAACACCCCAAACCATGATTGAGCCACCATGCCCTTGTACAGTTCCAGCCAGGCATGCAGGATCCATGGCTTCATGAGCCTGACGCCATATTCTCAGCCTCCCGTCGGCGTTAAGTAGTCGGAATCGAGACTCATCACTCCGTGCTACTCGTTTCCAGTCCTCTACACTCCAGTCTCTGTGCTCTCTTGCCCAGGCAAGACGTGCAGCCCGATGGCGAGTATAGAGCAATGGTACTCTCGTAGGTCGACGGCTTTCGAAACCCATACGGTGAAGCGAGCGTTGCACAGTCCGTTTACTGACTGTACGACTGGTACCGTCATTAAACTGGGTGGTAATTTGAGCTAATGTTTGGCTTCGCTGGCTACGTACAATACGCCTGAGCAGTCTCTCACCACGCACTGTCAAAGCTAATTGTCCTTTGCAGTTTGCCCGATCGCTATTTTTTTTCCACCATCCATGTATTCTTGGTATACTCTTGACACTGTCGACCTTGAAAATCCTAGCTGTCTGACGATTTCGGAAATTGAATGGCCCATGCGTCGCGCACCTACGATTTGTCCGCGATCGAAGGCGTCTAAATCAGGCAGTTTACCCATACTGGCAATTCCAACAACTAATTCAGACCAACCACAGTACGCGCTATATATGCAGTTACCACAGCGCCCTCACTTTCGCATACATGATGCGCAGCGCTACACAACTTGCATAGGCTTTTCTATCCCTAATTCAGTGGCACTTCAGTGTATATATATATATACTCACTTCCAAAAGTTAAGCACGGAGAGGAAAATGTTAATTTCCGTAAGCCAATCTCAATTAAAGAAGCTGAAATTTTCTGCAAAGGTAGAAGGAAGTATACAAATATGTTACGTAACAGCCAATCACGGTTTCGCTTCGAGAAATATGCAAAACAGACAGTCGTATAAGAAGCCGGCATTGTGAAGGATTACAGGAGTTGCATGTAAGTGCTGATGACAGGTGTTTAGAACATTCGTACAATTTCTTTTCAAGCTAGACGTGTTTCTATGGCTGCCAGAAGACGAATGGAAGATTCTGAGAGCTGTCGGGCTGTCGGACGCATTGAAGTAAGGCAGTCTATCACAGATGTTGCTCTTTTCTTCGGCGTTCATCATTCCGTCATTTCACGATTATCGGAACAATTCCAAACCAGACAAACAGTTGTTCGAAGAACTGTAGCCGGTCGTCCAAGGGTTACGACCCCCTCGGAAGATCGATATATTGCTGTTGTAGATCAACCTCCACAAGTGCGACATCTATGGTTGCAGCGTCCATTGGTGAGACGATATAAGCCACTACTGTTCGTCGAAGACTACACATGAATGGTCTGTACACCCGGGTACCACAAGTTTGTGTTCCTTTATCCGTCCAATCCAGAGGGACACGATTAATGTGGTGTCGCCAGCATGTGAATTGGACTGTGACTTATTGGGGCAACGTTATGTTCACAGATGAGTCCAGATTTGCCCTACAACCCGATGATAAGCGTGTAAGGGTCTGGAGTGAACAAGACACACGCAATCGGCCCGAGAACATCACCGAACATCACGCAATCCGCGGTGGAAGCATCATGGTCTGGGCAGGGATTTCATTGGGCTATCGCACCGACCTGCACATCTACAGGCGAGGTTCTGTGACGGCTGGACGGTATCGAGATGGAGTCCTAGACCCCACTGTGAAACTGTACGCTGCATCAGTTGGTCCTTCTTTCGTTTTAATGGATGATAATGCCCGTCCGCATAGAGCTGTCATCGTTGACGACTTTCTGGAGAGGGAGGGGATTCCGCCTATGGAGTGGCCGGCTTACTCGCCAGACCCTAATCCAATTAAAAATCTTTGAGATGCCTTCGGCCTTGTTGTGTGTAGACGTTTGCCACCTCCAGCCACTCTCGGAGAATTAGAAACTGCCCTACAAGAGGAATGGCGATTACTAGACTCTACGGTGGTTGATCACCTCGTAAGAAGCATGATCACACGCTGTACACTTTGTATGAAGGTGAGGGGTGCTCACATATCCTATTAATGTCGGCTTTTGTCGTTTGTTTTGCATTTAAACATCATTTTGTTAATGACGCAAATATGACGTCATCTTATAATTTATGAAAATTCAATATTTTTTTTTAATCTCTGTATGTAATTCTTTGCTTTGTTCCATGAATAAACATAGAGCTACTTACTTGCAGCATTTCCTGTCAATCAAAGCACTACCTGTCCATTTTTTCGCATTTTACCGCTCCGTGCTTAACTTTTGGAAGTGAGTGTGTATATATATATATATATATATATATATATATATATATATATATATATATATATATATATATATATATATACTAATCATTATTTTTTAGAGATATTTAAATTCATAATTGTTGTGTTTCATCTAATTTTCCATGTAGAAGTCATCTTAAAACACGTCTTTATTTTTGTTTGTAAGTTATGAAAGACCAAAAACTGCTATTCAGAATAAATATTAAATCAGTTTAAGTCTATTTATTACTTAAAGGAGCCAGTTAAATGTTCTTTAGTTCAGATTATGCATTTAGAGGATTTTTTAAATAATTCTAAAATTTATGACTCTTAAAAATTTATTATATGCTTTATTTTCTAATATAATCAAAATTCTAATACACTATTTTTGACATGGAGTATCATATATTAAGCAGATTGATAAATATTGTTATTTATCTGCATTAAGATATGTTGAGATATAAATATAATATTCATAAATCATGGCATAAAATGTTTTTGCTCTTTCTTGATTTGATTCAATTTGCAAGTGTTTCGGTAAAAAGCATTATTTTAGAATGAATCATTAAAATAATGCTGTTGTTAACGAAAGATCTAGTTTTTTGCATGAAAGATCTATTTTTTTATCATCTATATATATAAAAGATCTCGTCTGTTTGTCCGCTATAGAATTATAGACTGTTTCACCCACAGGGACCAAATTCGGCACATTTAATATTTAGGAACCGAGAAACTTAACGCAGCAAAAATGAAATTTGGGGCTCGAATAGTTTTTAAAAATAACTTTACAATGATTTTTGTGCCCCTAAGCGCACCTCTTACATGTGGATACAGTCCCTTCACCACAACCAGTCAAATTCGATACGCGGGGGAAAAGAGGTTTGTTCTTTAAGAGGTGATCTGGGTGTCGTTTGAGAGTTGGTCTGGGGGTAACCGGGGAGGAGGGGGAGGGCGAAGTGTTTATTTAATTTTTCATACGTTTAGTGGAGTCGTGGGTCTTTTAAAAGGTTGAGAACCGCTGCTTTAGACAATTTTAGACAACGGCGTTCAAACTAATAGAACTTAATAAAATTTGGAAAAAAGGAAGAAAAAAAAAGAAAATTAAGTTTGTCTCATGGCCAGTTTTTAGAAGCCTTCTGTTGATCTAAATATATTAATTGTTTGAGGATCATAAAATGGGAAGAAGTTCAAGAGTTCTACAGGTTTTTTACCCTAAGTTCGCGAAGCAGAGTTAACATAAGATATGTATTTGAATTACTTATTCTGTGAAATCATATAAGATAAATCTTAAGAGTTTTGGGGGTTTTAAGCAGTGGGAGGAAAAGCTCTTTAAACAGAGAAAGATAACGACACATAACTTTCATTCCGAACTATTAGTCCATTAGTTATATTAAGGCATTAGAAAATTAATGAAATTATTTTTAAAGAATGATTGCCCGGGTAGATATATAGATATAAAATTTTTCATGTATTCCATCCAAAAAAATACTGGGCTGCACCACAGCTTTTCGTGTTCATCTGGCCAGACAGAATGCGCTTAGCACGTTTCTACTAAAATGATATACAAACAATAAGAAAGAAAGAAATTTTGAGCCTAGGCTTCATGCGGAATCCCGCCTTAATTTGATTTAATAAAGGGAATAACACATCTTGCACTTTACCTCTTGGGTGATGTGGAAAAAAGTTCGTTTCTTGGGTGATATGGAAAAAAATGCGTTTTTAAGGGAAAAATAAAAAATAAAGGCAAATGTAAATTATAAAACTTATTTCTAATTAAACAGTGGATCAAACAAATCTAATTAAATCTAATTAAACGGTATCTAACAAATATAATTAAACAGTAATCTTATTCAATCCAAAGGTGCGAATCACGCAACACTGTGTTATTAATTCTCAATAAAATCGGACTTATAATCAGAAGAAGGTCCGCAGCCTCAAAGTTTCTTTCTTTCTTATTGTTTGTATATCATTGCAGTAGAAACTCGCTAAGCGCATTCTGTCTGGCCAGATGAACATGAAGAGCGGGGGGTGCAGCCCAGTATTTTTTTGATGGAATGCATGAAAAATTTTATATCTATATATCTACCCGGGCAACGCCGGGCAATAATGCTAGTATTATATACACTTACTAGCATTTTACCCGTTCTTCGCACGGGATCTGATTGCGTTGAAGGGGGGTTATATCGGTTCCCGCCCCCCTATTTCAAGAAATATTTTTTTTACATCCACTGATTAGTCATCCCCTAAAACCTATTTATTCCCCAAGTTTGGTCGAAATCTGTTACAAATTGCATTAATCAGGAAATTGGAAGGGAAGAAATAAATTCGTAAGGTATTAAATAATTAGTTAAATTAAAAAATTTAATTTCTTTTCACTGCGTTATCTCAGTTCGGACCACACATGAACAACGCATGCAGTTTGTAATATATATATACTATACATACCTGTTGTTCTTTAATGCACATCAGCAATAATAATTATTATTCCTCAGATCCTCTGTCATTTTAAACAGAATTTTAAATTATCGCACATCAAAAACAAGGTATTGAAATTTTAATTGGAATATAGTATAAGGCTGTGAAGAATATAAAACCTTTCTTCTGGTTGCCTTTGAATCTATTAGTCAAGAGAAGTACCGGCAACAGAGAACCTTTTTCGTTTCAGAAATATAACAGTTTTCCTTTATAGATGATCCTTTATTTTACATACTTATCACAAACGGGATTCGAACCCGAGACATCAACTCTTCTATTGACGATAACGTTAAAATGCTATGAAAATTTGGCAAAAGTATTATATTCAATTTCTTCCAAACTTCAGATATTTTCTAAACAAAACATTCAATAAGATAAATTAAACATTAAATATTTCACATTTTAAACCATCTCTTATAATTTTAAGTTAATAAAAAATTCTAGAGAATTACATTAAATATTTCATCTCACTAGCATAATATTTTTCACACGTTTTCCCATAATATTTCCATGATATGATATTTATATTTAGTGAACAACACCATACAAACTTAATTCTTAAGTCATTCTAAACAAAAAGAAAGTCAATCATATTGAGGTGGTATATAAATTCTATTACTTCATTGATTTCAGGAACCAAAAATTTAAACTTCTATAATTACCATTTTGTTACACAGAAGCTACATTTTAACAGTCGTTAAAAATATTTACACATTCTGCAACAGTGCAAGTGGTAAAAAAATATTATAAGTGTAAATTTTATATAATTAAAACATAATAATACACAAATTATTTAAATGTGTCATGTTACAATCACATTGTTTTATCCTATGAATTTTATATTTCAATGTTAAACGAATTACACTCACACAAAACGATAAAAGAAAATTGCAGTTTACACACAGAATTACTTATTGTTTCGTATATGTAATGAAATTTTGGAAGGAAGAATTATTTTAACAAACCAAAATTAGTTAATATTAAATTTTAGAATAAAGGTTATAACATAATATTCCATTTTTGGCATGATCTCAAGGTTAGTACAAAAAGTGACACACAGTACCCAAAATGACTGCTCAAAGGTTATGCTTGAATATATATGGTTTATTTACACTACTATGCATTTTATATACAATAATACCTTTAAAAAAGAATTCATTAAACTTTCTTCAAATTATTTAATCCTATTCTAAATTTCATTCAAGTTAATCATTCAATGGAATTTTTCTAGATATTCACCAATGTTAACCTCAATAATTATCACAATTAATTTCAACAATAAATATTTGCTAATAGATACACACATCATTGATAATCAATTCCACCAGTAATAAAATTCCTCATCATAACTTTGTTACCACCAATTACATTCATCAATAATCTTTACTAATAGTTATACACCTCAATAATAATCAGTTCTGTCAGTAATTAAATTCATCAACATAACGTTGTTGCTACCAATTAAAATCATTAGTAACATTTACTAATAGTTAGACACATCATATTCAAAATCATCAGTAATTAAATTTCTCAACATAACTTTGTAATTAATATTTTAATTGTTTTCAATCTTTCTCTCAAAATCTTAAAATTTTAGGAATGCCGAAATTAGAGTTCCAAATGACACTTCCCTATCATTAATATAAAATACTCTGAAACAAATGCGCCTACATTGGCTGACATCGATGACACCACGTATACACATGAGTTTCAGTCCTCGGACTCATTAACACTCACAGGTATGAGGATAATAATCCGTTGCGTCATAATTGTCAGTCCACGTAGAATATCAGTAAACACAGTCTGGAAGTCACCACTCAGTTCCTGGTCCTTGTGCAAGGGTGCAGAATCTCACGGCTGGCATGGGGTTGATCGTTGTGGTCAAGGAAACATGCTCAAACTCTTAGCGTCAGTTCCAGATCATTGGGCAAGGGTGCAGAATCTCTCAGCTGGCATGGGGTTGATACTTGTGGCTGAGAGAACAGGCTCAAATCCGTGTCATCTGGTTGTCAACTATTTTATCATGCAAGGGTCAACAGCGACATGGTTTCACCCTTACTTTTGGTTTCCACTCATTTATTCTATATGTTTTCTCGACAGTATAATATTTTCTTTCATATTACAAATGAATAATTATATCTCTAAAAATTTGTTAGTTCTTTCTGATGTTACAATTATAGATGCAATGATCTTGTTATAACCCTAATACATAATACCATATTTTTAAGTGCTACAATTTTTACAACAGAAGATCGATAATAGATAGCTATATTATACACAATTGCTTATTTCTTATTATGTGAAAATATGACGTAAACAAAGACGTATACCTATTTTGAATATAGAAATATATGTTAAACATTCTATTCTTTTGTATAGTATTTTGCAAAACAGGGAGCGGGGCACAAAGCTTCGTCACAAGGTTTACAGTAATGTCTAGTTTCTATTTCTTATTTTTTGCCATTTTCATTTTCCGTTTGGCAACAAATAATGCATCTACTGGAAGGATTGATCTTTTTTTCTGTTTGCGGAATATATGAGGGAAAATGCCTTTCTTGAAACCTTAGGGCAGAGCTAATTTTGCATGAATGGATAGAGTTATTTTCTGATTCAGAAGAAGTGCTTTCTTCCGTTATTCTCTCTATTAATTTCAAACGGAAGTTCAGATTATTAAGATTCCCTCCATTTTTTTTTTGTAAAGAAGGAATGAATCCAAATCACCATGGGGTAGGGGTACTAAAGCCAGACAATTTCTATTCCAATTCTTCGAAAAAGCGGGAAGTAAGCTAGTACTGAACTTCACTCGTACTCAAGTCATTGTAAGAAATGACGCGCCCGTAGTGTCATTAATTTTCTCACGAAACAAATCTTTCAGGCCAATTTTCAATAGGCGCCTTAATAATACGGCTAATAGTGGGTCACGGCGCCAGCATTATCTGTTATTTATTTAGACAATGTCGAAAGCTATGTGCTTTGTCTGGCATTAAAATCTGCAATACGCAATAAGTGTTGCCTGAAATTATCCATTTTCTCACAAATCTATTTCTTTGAGATCCGTATTTGAGTTGTGTTAGTTCATATAAATATCTAGTGAGTTTTATAAGTTTTTAAAGTTAAAAAAAAGTACAGTTTTTAATAAACAAATTAAAATAAGAAAGTTCAAAATTTGATTTACATTTTTTATCTATTCTAAGATTTATAATTAAAATTTTTTTTGTGTTTATTAATTTTTGCACGGCTAAGCGTGTGTCGTACTTTTTGCACTATAAGCGTTACTTTTAGTTACGTTGTTGTAAATAGTTCATTATAGTAATAAGAGGCAAATTTGAAAAACAATTTGTAAAGTTTGAAAAAGTGTAAGAAAAAATAAATTTGTTCGTAAAATTTGTGCAGGTGAGCTCACTGAAAGGTTAAAAAATCAAATTTTGAATTCAAAAGAAAGTTAAAAATTGAATATTCTATTTCTCATGCTTCAATTACTAAACCAACCGCTTTGCGCCCAGGCTTCGCTCTAGTTGAATAAAATTTGGGTTCTGAGGTCAGAGCCACTTGCGTGCGATAGATTTGTGTGGACATCGCACAGATAGATATATAGATACATACATAGTCAAACTTTTCTTTATCTCTATGTTGTTATTTTAGCAGGCGATTTTAAATTTACTGATAGCTTAATTTTTTTTAAATATCACATATGACGTCACTGTTTTTCGTAACACGATGCAAACGATTTTCTTCCCTTTTAATTCCATGTTTTGATAATCTATCAATTATCAATTCGGTATTTAAAAATATCTGAAATTAAATCAGAGATTAAAAAGCCAAGGCAGTTTGCATATATATTTTTCGCACGTGGTGTAACATTAAATTTTAAAAGAACTCAAACTGAGATTTGAAAATAAAGAAAATGGCTAGAGAGACGGCAACGATAAATGAATAAATTGAACAGATACTGTAGGTAATTGATTTGCAGTGCAATGGCGAATTAATAACAATTTTGGAACAACATCCAAAATTAATTTTCATAATATTTATATTGCAGCCGAAAAATTTTGGTTATGAATGAATATTCATGCTTTATTTTTGACTTGCCAATTTTTATGGTTTTCATGCTGAAAACCAAATTATTTGAAATATCAGAATTAAAAATTGAGTATTTTCTCGCAACACACATATTGGATTTGAGTTCAATTGAATGCACTGTTTAGACGCTATTGTACATACGTACATACACAAGTTTCTACTACATACATAATTTTACAAATCAGTTTTGTTTAAATCATATTCTTTTTGTGTCTGTGAAAATACATCTTTTTTTTTTTAACTGTAATTGTAAGATTGTATCGGTCATATCAATGTCCTAGTTAAATGCTGTAATAAAGAAATTCCGATAATTGTTTAGAGAGCTTGGGTCAATTTTTGGTACTCGAAGACTAATTTGACCGGGACTTACTGCTTAAGGGGACAGTGGACTTTCAAAATTGTGAAATTCGTCGAAAAATTCGATTTTTTTTATTTTATTGAATTCTGAAACTACGGACGAGTAGGAATGTGTCGCAAAAAGAATTTTTAATTTCTGTGTTTACTTTCCTAGTTATAGGCATTTGTTATTAATTTAGATATTATGTGGTTACTAATAGCAATAACTTTAAATGCGTTTTTCTCGAAATAAAAATTTTCGTGTCATACGAATATTCAAACTGCTCCGGGCGCATTTCTAATGATCGTATCGCTTTGAAAGTTAAGTTTTATATACTTTACTGTATATCAAATAAAACTTATTGAAAATAATTATTCTTCGTAGCTCGGAATTTCTAAATTTTGTACTCGAAAAGATGATTTGTAGGTATTTTGGGTCATAAAAAGGGTGTTTTCACTGATATTATTTTTTTCTCTTTATATTTTTAATGAATGCTTAAAATAAGCGATAAGTTTCATTGTTAGTTCTATAAGGTATCCTGTAAATAAAAATTACCATATTATATGCGAAAGAAATGCGCATGGAACATTTTTAATGAGGCCAATTTTTGATATAATTAATAATTCATAATTCATAAATTATTAATATTTCATATTTAAATTTTAACCACTCTTACATATCTATGGTACTAATCGCATATTCAAATTTCAAGTAAATCCATTCAAAACAAAAAAAGTTAGGTTTGAAGGTCCACTGTCCCCTTAATGTAGACACAGATGACTACAAACATTCATATAGAAAAGGGACTCGAACCTGCGAACTCCGGCACCGTAAGGTTCACCCGGAAAATTATGCTTTCATTAATTAGTTTCCGACCATTATCAAAAATCAATGAAATTTTAAGGAAACAGCTACGGGGATGATCAAAATTGTGGAGATAACCTCGGATGCGGCGCTCTAAACGCATTACACCTGATAATTTGGGTAGCTAGTTCCTCGTGAGTTAAAACAGAAAAGAAAAGAAACATCTAAGAATTTCTCACGAATCCCTCCAACGTATTAATTTTACAGATTAAAACAAGATGTCAGAAGACCGAGATGAAGAACTGAACAATATTTTTTTACACGAGGGTTAATTAGATAGACCGGAACCTACTTTTAAAGCCGATTACGAAAGGCGGGAATCATCCATGCCAGAAGCAGGATTTGGGACCGAAAGACAGCGCCGTACCATTCAGCCATCTCCCAGTATGAAGCACTGCACAACATCAAATAACTTTTCAAAACTGTATGGAAAGTAATAAAATAATAATGGAAATGTTTGAAATGTAGCCAAATTTTTAAAATAAAATAAATTATGTTTAGACATTATTTTAGTTATTAAAATCGTTATTTTAGTTATAAAAATTAATAAAAGACGATTAATTAAATTTAAATACACATAATTTATATATACATGATTTAAATCCTGATTTAAATTAGGATTTAAATCACTCGATTTTTAATAAAAATCATTGATTGATATCAAAAATACTTATGTATATATTTTTACATTATGGTTCATTCAAATGTAATTTTTATTAGCTATGATGGCTTTATGTAGAGTGTAAAGTAAAAGATAAAGTAGGAGGGAACTTCTATCATTGCAATATCATATTTTATCTATCATTCCGATTAGTAAGAGTTTTTTTTGACATAGGATAAAAAAAAAAATCATGGTTTCATGTATTTAATGTATAATTTATCATATTTATCGTATTTATCATATTTATCGTATTAGTATTTATCGTAAATACTAATAGTGCAATGAAAACTTTATCGTTAATCGTAATAATAATTTAATCATAATTTAAATTGTTGACTTTGAAATTTTTAACTTGTTAATGTTTAAAAAAATAAAAAAAAATCGCGAATCTCCCGGATTATGATCCGAGGGAAATTCATAAACGCCCTGTTCTTGTGGTCTTACAACAGTCAGCTAGCCAGCTATTCATTCCATACCCTTCATTCTTGACATTCCTCTTGGAAACTGATGTAATTACCGAACATATCTCACTTTTCGTGCAAGTCGATCTGCAACACCCCCTCTCCAACTTACCAACGTCGCTCTATTCAGATCCCCATCCCGTGAATGCGTCGGAATCGGAGATGTACATGTAGGGGTCCTCTTTCCCTAATTTCGAACAATTCGAGTTTGTAAATCAAGCATCTTTTATCGTTCCGAAAACGGGGGACGGGCTCCGTGCAGTGATGGAAAAATCACCAGTGCTCAAGGGTACGTCACTGCCCGAATGAGACGGCTAAGGTCGGACGTAATATTTCGTCACTGCCCGGATGAGACAGTCAGGGCTCGACGTAATATTACGTCACTGTCGTTGAAACGGCAATTTAGCTTAGTAGCCAACACCAACCATTCTGTTGTTGTTTGAGGAGGATTTGCAGCCATTGTCAATCTCATCTGAGCATTTAATCCCCATGTCAATCCCTCTAGTATTAAATTTCTTGATAATCCTAACTTTTTTCCCACGTCAATCTTTTTATGAAAATATTTTGTCAACTCTTCTCCTATTTTATTTCTCAAATTAGAGAATTCTGAAAAGTCTACACTATCTGCCTCAAAAATTAATTCTTGTAAGGCACTTTTTAGTTCAGTCTAGTCTTGAATATGCAAACATCAGATTACAAAAGCAGTAAGTGCTTCCCCCTTTAAAAATCTCGAGATACTTTACATTCATCTGAAAAATTTGATTGGGAACACATCTGTTCAAAGTATGCAATCCAGTTTCTCAATTTCATACCCCCCTGCGGATCAAAAGAAATAAAATCCCTGAAATATTTTTCAAATCATCAAGTTGAAATTATTCTCTGCATTCTGTCTCTCTCTTTTTAATAACCGAGTTTTTTCCCTGATTTTCCCCTTTTATATTCTTTCCCTCCATTCTACAAATTTAACAAAATATTAATTTAAGAAAAATACAGATAAAAACTTTAACACACAAAAATATTCTAATATCAAAATCTTGTCACACTCATGTCAATTATAAATTCAAATAGAATGTGATAACTCAAAAAAAAATTTTTTTTTTCAAAGTTGCCCTTTAAAATCAAAAAGTTTTCCAAAGAGTCACCGTGTAGAGTCCACACAGTGCTCCAAATTTAATTAATTGTAATTCAATATAACGCAGAGAGAAAAAAAATGCTTCCCCTCACAACCTTCATTCATCGATGTACGCATGAAGAAACAGTGGAACTTTCTTTGGCGAAGCTTGGAAGGCCGGGGAACTTTTTGTATTGTAGCACACACAAAATTATAGAAGAAAGAAAAGGTTTTCACATTGAATTGTCTTCATGACTGTCGAAACAATCCGTTTGCCTTTTCACTATCGCGCACAAGTTGTAACTTCGATGACCACATGAACTGAGACGAGAGAAGAAAAAAAAACTTGCACCACACACTCGAAATTAAAAATGTTGTCATCACGCCGCATTCATTTTGTGACAGTCGTTGTTCAGCATCGCACAATCGGTTTAACATTACAAATACCCAGTCCTCATACAGCCCAATCCTGGCTGTACTGAATGGATGGAAAACAGTTCTATAAGTTCACTATTTTTTAGGAAAATTTATGAAAATGGACTTGATTAACTTATTAGTAAAGCCCTAATTTATCCCCAGTATATTAGTACGAGTCTTGAAATGAATATTTTAACAGCGAAGGACCCTGACTCGAAGCAGCAATCACGTTGACTAAGAGAAACGATGAATCACTCTTGTAGGGCATACACCCACAGAAGAATCCATGCAAAAGTATTACGAACTGTTGAACCCAGGTCGGCTACCACCACAATAAGTTGTTGGGACATTATGATGGGAGTAGCGGGGAGAGAAACCAATTCGCCATTTCAGCGTCTATCATGTGAAGCGTTTCCGTGTGCGATGGAATTCCGTTGGGCGACCGCACGATGGATCGAGTCCATCCGACTTTATTGTAACATGACGAGCCCACCTCCAGAAGAACGACGAATTAAGGACCCAACATGCTACAAATGAGGAGAAGTCGAGCCGGGAGCAGAGATGGCACGGGTAACCTTCATTCAAACATTTTATTATAAAGAAGACACGTCTTCTCGGGCGAAGACGGTTATAAAAAAACTCGAAGGGCCACAGCATGCCCACCCGGCAACAGAAAATCGGAGAGTGCCAACATCTACATGATGCAGAGCCTTATATAGATTTTTCAGAGTGGCTCGTCATGTGATCATGAAAGGAGAAGTTAATTAGCTAATGTTTAGGAGTGGCGTGATGCTTACATTATACTTGCGCGGAAGTAATCAAATTTTCGTACCCTCGCAACGCATGCTTTGTTCTTAGAATCAAAAGGGAAATGCCCGAACGCCCAAAGGGATTTAGAATAAGCTAGGATTTAAAAAGGCTAAAGGGTTTTTTATTATATATATACACTGCTGGCCACTGTAAATGCAACACCCTGAAGGAAACATGCAAATAACATGAAATTTACAACATGCATTAGCGGAGGTGAGATATGCAAATGATTAGAATTTCAGCGCAGACGCACATCACGCGCGCCTGTGACGCCACTTCAAAGCGCTATTTAAGACTTGGAGATTTCGACGATTTCCAGTTCGGCAATTGTTCTTTTAAAAAAAAACGATCAATTATGCCTAGTCGAAAACAGCGATCATCTTTTGATCAAGTATCCAAGTTCGACAGAGGAAAGATAATGGCCTACCGAGATTGTGGATTATCTTTCAGGGAAATCCGTAGTCGTGTTGGACGAAACCAAACAACTGTAATGCGGATATGTGATCGTTGGATGCAGTAGGGTACGACGGACCGGCGTGTTCGATCGCAACCACCTCAGCGCACCACTTCACGTGATGACAGGCAAATTGTGCGCATGGCAGTGACGGATCGCTCAGTCACATCACGAACCATAGCAC
This sequence comes from Dolomedes plantarius, assembly GCA_907164885.2. Taxonomy (NCBI): domain Eukaryota; kingdom Metazoa; phylum Arthropoda; class Arachnida; order Araneae; family Dolomedidae; genus Dolomedes; species Dolomedes plantarius. Next base: position 3,699,606 of record OU015493.1, read on the forward strand.
AGCACATGCAGTCTATAAAGCATCATCCAGTGTCTGCGCGTACCATTCGACGCCGTTTACAGCAGAGTGGTCTGTCCGCAAGACGTCCATTGCTTTGTCTACCCTTGACGCAGAACCACAGACGTCGCCGCCGCCAATGGTGCGATGACAGAAGGATGTGGACGGCAGAATGGAATGAAATTGTCTTTACTGACGAGTCACGCTTCTGTCTGCAACACCACGATGGTCGCATTCGAGTCTGGAGACACCGTGAAGAGAGGATGCAGAACAGCTGCGTTATGCACCGCCACACTGGTCCTGCACCGGGTATTATGGTATGGGGCGATATTGGATATCACTCTCGCACACCTCTAGTACGCATTGCCGTTACTTTAAACAGCCAGCGCTACATCTCCGAGGTGTTGGAGCTAGTTGTCCTTCCTTACCTTCAGGGCTTGCCCACAGCCATATTTCAACAGGATAATGCGCGACCACACGTGGCACGCACTGTCCAACGGTTCTTCGTCAATCGCCAGATTGAATTGCTTCCCTGGCCGCCTCGCTCTCCGGATCTTTCACCGATAGAAAACATGTGGTCCATGGTTGCTCTACGATTGACCCAGATTCCATCCCCAGCTGCCACAGCAGATCAACTTTGGCAACGTGTGGAAGCTGCTTGGTCTGCTGTACCCCAAGAACTCATCCAAAGTCTCTTTGAATCAATGCCGAGGCGTGTGGCAGCGGTGATCTCCAGCAATGGCGGCTACTCTGGCTACTGATTTTGGCAGGAACCACACTTCACAGAAGTCTATAAATTTAATCATTTGATACCTGGTCAACATGTTATCTACAAAATAAATTTTGTTGTGATATCTCTTGTCTTTCTTGGTGTTGCAATTTGGGTGGCCAGCAGTGTATATATATATATACTATCCACAAATAAGCATTTGGACACCTCTGATAGAAAAGAAGAACAAAATTTATTGATATTCAATTTGGTTGATATTCAAGTTATTGATATATAGTTGGTAGAGCCTCCTTGAGATGCAGTTACAGTTTCAACCCTCCCGGGGCAAGCTTTCCACAAGTCACTTCTAGGACGAGTAGTGGTATTTTCTTCGACTCGGCTTGGAAAAGACATGTAAGTTCTTTAACCGATTTTGGACCGTTGTTGCATCCCTCAATTCGGTGATCCAACTCGTCCCAGACGTTCTCTATAGGGTTCAGGTCACGGCTCTGGGCAGGCCATTCAATTCGGTTAACCCCATTGACCCCATACCAATCCATGGTAGACCTCGAAACATGACATTTGGTTTTGTCGTTCTGGAAGTAACATGGGCCCAACCCGTAAAACTGTCGGAACGTAAGAAGCACACTGTCATCCAAAATTGTGCAGTAGGCATCGGCGTTGAACTTATAATGAATTGGGACCAAGGGTCCCAGTCCATACCAGGAGAAACACTCCCTGACCATAATTTCCCCTTCGACGAATTTTACTGTGGGCACAAAGCATTCTGACAGGAGGCGTTCTCCAGGCAGACGACAGACCCAGACCCTGCCATCCGAATGGTAGAGGGTGAACTTTTATTCATCGCTTCCCGTTTCCTTTGATCTACGGTCCACTTTTAATGGGCTTTGCACCACATTAACCGAGCAGCGCGGTCTGATTTTGTGATCAAAGGCTTATGAGCGGTAGCACGACCATGAAAACCAAGCAGATGTGCTTCCTTACGGATGTTATTCATTGAAATACTCCCGGAGTATGTGAGCCATCGGTTGGGTGCGGTTCATCCGAATTCCTGACAATGGTCCCAAGTAACACAAAACCGTTGGCAAGTCGTTAAACTTTGGTTTTTGGCCGTTGGCGCGAGGTTGGCCCAATGGTTTTCGTTCAGTTGGCCCAACGGTTGGCATTCAGTTGGCCCAACGGTTGGCATTCAGTTGGCCCAACGGTTGGCGTTCAGTTGGCCGAACGTTTGGCATTCAGTTGCCCAACGGTTGGCGTTCAGTTGGCCGAACGTTTGGCATTCAGTTGCCCAACGGTTGGCGTTCAGTTGGCCCAACGGTTGGCATTCAGTTGGCCCAACCATGGGATTTTCAGGATTCGGCCGTTTTCGCGAGGTTGGCCCAACCGTTGGATTTGCAGGTCTGCAAACAGTAGGCTTCCAGTTGGCCCAACAGTCAACTTTGCAGGTGAGTCTACATTAAATTTAGTTGGTGGCTATTATGCATTTTTCAACCCAGCCAGCAACTCATTGTTCCTCAGGCCAATGGTCAAACTATCCAAGGGTCAATAGTTTTGACATTTTGCTATTTTTCAGCAGATCGTTTACAAAGAGGATTTCCCCTTTTTAAACAGTTTATTAAGATCTATTATTTAGCCACCAATAATTGATATAAAAATAGTATATTTAAACAAGCATTTTTGAATACACTATTTTTATATAAATATACTTTAATATCCTATTTCATATATTCAAAATAGAATTTCGAATATACTATTTTTATATAAATTATTTGTGGCTAAATACTAGAACTTAATAAACTGTTTAAAACAGGGAAATCCTCTTTGTAAACGGTCTGCTGAAAATTAGCAAAATGTCAAACTATTGACACTTGGATAGTTTGACAATTGGCCCAATGAACAAAGAGTTGTTGGCTGGGTTGAAAAATACATAACTCTTTTTCCACAAAAGTAGTTTGAAACCTGCAAAATTCACTCTCTTATGAAATCAAAAAGTTTCCATAGTTAAATAGTAAAATGTACAAAAAGCAACAATACATTTTAATTTTAATGTTATTTTTAACAGTTTACGTTTTTCTTGACATTGTTTATATAAAGCGTTTTGGTTTAAACACTTTATATCTTTTTAAAGAGAATAAATCTTATATATTATATCCTTAGTGATATTATAAATCTCATGTCACTATACATATATATATATATATATATATACAATTTATAATATCAATGCTATCTGTTGTTTGTTTTTAATCAGTCACTTTACTACATATATCAATTTTTTTAAATAAACACCTTTCAATTATAATCAACTGGTGTCAAATTGCACACTCATGCTGAGTTAATCTGACAAAAACTTTTTGTAAGATTACCTTTATATAAATATTTTTTTCATTATTTATATATATATATATATTTATAAACACTTTATCTTCCAATTTGTCTTCAGGTCTGATACAATATATACAACTGAGGACTGAATTTTTAAAAACTTTCCATAAAACTGCTATATCAATATTTGGACTTACCTTGTTTAATATTTTAAAACAGCATCTTAATAAGCCATGTTATTGTAATTTTGATAAAAAACAACTTTTCATCAATTTTTTTTTATTTTAACAAAAAATGTAATAAAATTTAATTTTCCATTGTCAAAAATGCACAGTTCTTTTATCTCTCCCTCCTTCTCTGTCTTTCGAAAAAAGGAAAAATCCCTTTATTAAGTCTTCAACAAATTTTTCCGTTATGACTTCTCCCTGGTGAGCCAGTCCGACAGAAGCTGTCAATAGAAAAATAAATTTGTACAGTAAATGAGTCAATAGAAAAATAGCTATATATGCACCAAACAGTCAAACAAAAATGCCTGATTAAGTTAGTTTTTTAAATTTTTTAGAAACAAGTTAACTTATTATGAAATCTAACCCTAGCATTTACTTCATAATAACAAATTTCTTCATGTTGCATTAACTTGTCTTAAATATTACTTCAGGTATGTATCAGTAAAGGTTTATTTATTTGCTAAATTATCAAAGCACAAAATAAAACAATTACAAATATGCAAACTAAATTAACATCAGAGAAAAATTACACACTGCACAGATCTTTAATAATTTTAGTACAAAGTTATTTACATGAATATATCAACTCTCTGAAAACTTACTTAAAATTTAGACATGAAAAATTAAAATATCAAGAGCTATTGGGAGAAATTTCTTTACATTATAGGAACTAATCATCTTAAACTCCTTGCATGTATTTAGCAAAGTTTATTTTCATAAATTAACAGAGCAGAAAATTAAAGAATAATTTGAAGTATTTAAACAAAATTAACGTTAGAAAATTAAGACATTGTAGTATATGATAGATAAGATTAATTTCCACATACATTTGAATCACGTGCTGCATGCCAGTTCCTTGAATACATGATCTTATAGACTGCGAAAAATAGAAAAATAAGTCATATACCATGGGATTGTTAAAATACAGTCTTTAATATTATGTACAAACTTTATAAAATATATTGTCAAAAATATTGCTAAAAATGTAAATATTATAATAAGTAGCAGCTAATCAAATGTTAAAGACAAGTGTATTATTTTAATGAGTGATCTGCTTACTTCATAAATAGTGCTTAATATTATGCACAAACTTTATTAAGTATATTGTCAAAAAATTGATTAAAATGTAAATATTACAATAACTAGCAGATAATCAGATGTTAAAGACAAATGAATTATTTTAATGAGTGATCTGCATACTTCATAAATACTTTGTATTGATCTTTTACTTTCAAACAAAATATTTAACATTAAATACCTGTTCAAGTCTGATACAGACAATTATTTTAAACTCAAATAAAATACAATTGCTAAGTTGATAGTAAGGAGAGAAAAATTACTGAAATTTCACCAAAGCAGACAACTAATTGTATTTTATCCTTGTATTCATAAGCTAGTGATTAATAAGTTAGGGTTTCTAAATTTAGGAAGTAAACTGTGAGATATAAACTTATAAACAACTTAAATACACTTAGAATAAAAAGTTCCACTTCTTATATAAAATGTTCAGTAAACTTTAATAACAGATATTTGAGCATAAATAAAAGTTTACCATAGTGTTTTTATTATAAATACTCTAGTTACAAATAATCTTACTGAAAGTACAAGGTAAGAATCATCAGTAAACACCAAATTTGGTCAACTATTCAATTTAAAACTTTCTGAACGATTCGATTAACCCGATTAACTAAAGTAACTCAACCATTTAAAATAAATAACATAAACAGATCCATGATTTCAAAAAGTTTAAATACAACCATTCTATAGAGGATTCTAAATATACAGATTACTTATTGTGTTCTAAAAATAGAGAAACAGCAAATACAATTACAGTAGTTAAATTTATTATTTGAGGAAAGCTTTGGCTGTTTTTATAGAAGTTTAACAAAGTATTTTACTTAAATTTACCAAGTTGCGCTTCATTTTGCTATGCATTTTAGAAAACTACTTGATGCCACTAATTAGCCAAGTACATCATTTTGTTTACTAAATAAAAGTATATTACTAATAAAAAAATATACTTACTCTGGAATTCTTCGTAATATTACAAGCACGTGGAATTGCTGACATCCATTTCCACGTAGTTCATTTATTCGCCACACGTGCAAACATTTCGCCAAACCAGTTTCTGCCGTAGTGAATAATGGTGTTACAAAGCAGCCAAATCCACGCTAATTCGCAATGCATAGATACATGTGAGAAAATGGTAAATACTTCATAGTTTTCTTTGGCATACCTACTCTACGTCATAAATGTTATCGGCAACCCGTACTACGGCTTGTTCTTTGGAATGTTTTTTTTTTGTGGGGGGGGCACACATTGAATTCAGTTAGGGCCACCCTCCTCAGAGCATTGACTCCCGGATAGTCCTTAAAATATGAAATATTACGATTTTTTTTAAATTGAATAACATTAGAATTGAAGTTTGAGTAGTATTCAAAAGTTATACAATAAGAAATATAAATATAATATACAAATAAAATGAGAAAAATATAGCATCGAATTTTTGCTATGGATCATATCATTCTTAAAACCTATAGATTTTAACAATGATTAATGACAATTAGCCTTAATATATATGTTAAGACTAAAGACATAATCGGGATCTTCAGTTTCACAGTTTGCAAAAGCGGGAAAAAACCAACTTTCTTAAACGTTTTCCACAATTTTCCGATTTTATCTGAACTTCTATTAACGTTTTAATTTATTTCAAGTTAAGTTGGGAGGGGCACGTTCCCCCTGTGCTTCCCCGATGGTGCCTATGGTGCTCCTTATTAAACATTTTAAAATGTTTAAACATTTTAGTAATTACTAATATTCAAAATTACTTAATTACTAAATTAGTAATTACCCAATTAGTAAATTACTAATTAATTAGTGATTACTAATTAATTGTAAAATACTTAATTACTAATTAGAAATTACTAAATTTCATTGTCCTCTCTCCTTCTTTTAATGGAACTTTGTTTGATAAAACAGCTTTAAAATTATTAAATACTTTAAGGTATTTAATGATTTTAAAGCTTATTTTTTATCATTTTACGTGTCTCCTATGACTCCCCGACGCTACGCCCATGGTGTTAGGGGGCCCCCCATCCCGAGTTGTGCCTATAGTCAAGAATTTTCTAAATCGGGCCCTAGCTTTACGTGTTTATATAAGTTTAGTTCCAAAGATTCTGTTTTGGGCTCAGTTAGAAAGACATACGGGTGACAATTTACAGTAATTGAACGCAGTTGGGAGAACGCTCTTTTGTAATTGTTGGCCCAACAACACTCATTAGCTGTTGGGCCAACAGCATTTTTATACTTGTTGGCCCAACAGCACTAATTTGCAGTTGGGCCAACCATATTTTGTAACCGTTGGCCCAACAGCTTCCATTTGCAGTTGGACCAACCACATTTTGTAACCGTTGGCCCAACCACTTCCATTTGCAGTTGGGCCAACCATATTTTGTAACCGTTGGCCCAACCGCTTTCATTTGCAGTTGGCCCATCTGAATTTCTGAAATTTCTGCCAACGGTAACCATTCCCCAACGATGCCACGAAAATATGCGGTTGGGCGAACGGTGTGTGTTACTTGGGATATTTTCATCAAAATATTAAACCCACTTTTTTGAGAAATTTACGCTTTTTCATTCATATAAACCTCATTTCAAGTCTCTATCTTAAAATTTGATTTTTAATTGAATTTTAAAGAACGATACTTCAACACACATTTTATGTGGTTCTTCCAACGCGGTACTCTATTAGTTGGAATCAATCATTCATAAGAACTGCGCATGCGCACAAGGAAACGTTTTATTTACTTTTGACGGTGTTCACTTTTTCTGTATTCTGTCAATTTTTGATTAATTTAGTTACTTTTTTGCATATTCTTTCTTTTTATGCTTCTGTCTGAAACTCTGGAATATTTTTATTATCATTCTAATACTTCGAAACTTAACAATGTTTACCAGGGGTGTTTTAAAACAACTGTTAATTATGTTTGTGTTTAGCTTTGAGAAAAAATAATTTTGTAAAGTTTTTTTTTGTCTTTTATGCTAAAATAGCACTTAAAAATCAAAAAAAGAAACAAAAACTTACCTGTAAATTGCATACCTTTTTTATAAATTGATCAATTTGAAGTAATTTTTAATGAAATTTAGCTAAAACACCTATCATTCTGCACACAATCCTAAAGATAATATTTTAAACTAATTTTAGCTTTTGATTGCGGAAATTTTTTATGTTAAAACATGTTAGCAATGTATTACATATACATTATTTTGTACTGTAAATATAGTTGCACATTAATTTTATAGAAATTTGTGGTATGACTTTCTTAAGTAGCATGATTTATTTTTTCTCGATGATATCTTTTTCTTAATTGTCATATTTTGAGAACATAACTTTTTTAAATTCAAAAAAACACAAATAACAGTTTATGTTAACAAGATTTATTGTCCAGAATTATATTTCACATGATTGGACAAGCCACTAGTCAAGAAGTGTTGAAATTAATGGAGGCAAGGTTAATTTTTTTTACATGTAGTAATTTTTTCATGTCCTGATAAATGATTCATAAATTAGAATCGATAGCTGATTTATACCTCATCTATATTTTTAGAATTTAACTTCTTACTTCTGTTTTAACTTTCCTTTCTACAGAGGCTGTTCGCACATTTTTTAGACGATTTTGGTAAGCGGTAATAAAAAATCGTTTGCTGCAAAAGAAATAATTGCAATTGTACTATGTTTTTAAAAGTCAAAATTATCGTCTGCGGCTTGAAAGTTTTGTTTTTACTCAAAATGACGTTTTTAAAAAAGCAGTGGTTCGAAGGCTACATTTATGCTCTTTCCGAAGAGAAATATGTATACTCCGTTATCCAAAAACGATGTGAGAGTCATGGTTTTGTGATATCTAAAGCGACGATAGGTAATATCGTCAACAAGAAAGGAAAAAAAAACGTCAAATTGGAGCCTCAAGTGGGACAAAAATTCCAAACAAGTATCCAAGGAAAAAACGGACATCTTCGACTATTGCAAAGGTACGTTGTTTAATGTTAAAAGAAAATCCCCCTAGTCAAAGGACAGTTGCAAAATCATTAAAATAGTCGGTGTCCACTATTTTACCGGTGCTTTCGGACTTTTAAAATCTGCATTATCCAAACGTCGTCCCAAAACCCTTACAGGACTCTGGAAAGCAGTAGGAATGGGATAGAATACCTCTTCTGACACTTCAAAAGGCATTATTATCCTGGAAATTGCGGTGTCGAAAGATAGTTCAGAATGAGGGATGTCAAATAGAACAGTTGAAACACAAGAATTTTATGTAATTTAGTTTTGTGAATACAATATACATCGTCTAAAAAATGTGTGAACAGCCTCTGTATTTTACCATCATGTTTTGTTTTGCTATTATTGAAGTATGTAAAATGTTTTTCATTGCTTACTACGATTAAAATTTTTTTTTGTATTATTGACCTGAGCATATCTGGCCGCAGCCTGTACTTTTTATTCATACTGTGTTATTTATACTGTTATTTTTTCTACGTTTTTTATACTGTATTTAGTTTTTTAATTGATTTAGTATTGTTTAGTTTTCAGCTTTTTCCGAATGACTTTCCGAATCTTTACCCCGGAAAGAGAAGCGAGACTGGAAGAAATCAGACAACAACAGCAAAGAATAGTTGGACAAAAACCACAGGATCGTCATGATTTGTTAGCAAGAGTGTTTCATCAAAAACAAAAATCACTTATGAGTCTCATCACAAAGGCAAAGATTTTTGGAGAAGTTAGGTGTCATATGTACACCATAATTGCAGTTTTGTATGATTTAAACTCTGTATTCTCACATTTTGATGCCCCTGTAGGAGTAGTGGATTACATGGTTAACTGAAGTTACTCATTTTGTTCCATTTTAAAGGAATTAGGCTGTGGTTCATATGGGAATGACGTTTAGAAACATACGGCATATGAGACAGATATTACAGATCAAATAATAGCCAAAGATGACACCACTTCAGTCAGTTGTCACAAAACGACCGTCTCCGTCCACATGTTGCAGAAGCCTCCTATATACGATTTCTTCATTCGGGAATGGCGTTTAGAAACATACGGCATATGAGGCAGATATTACGGATCAAATAATAGCCAAAAATAGCAAGTGTCTATAGATAATGCGTGGATTGTCCCGTATTGCCCTCCTAACCACAATTTGCAATGCCCATATAAACGTAGAGTACTGTAATTCAGTTTTATAGTGTTGCGTGTGAGTGGAACACTGGTGTGTGGTTTTCGAATGATTTTAGCTTTTACTGGTAATTAAGCGAACATTAGCTTCCAAAACAGTAATCGTTTGGAAAGTTTTTATTTATATTCACAACTCACTACCATAATACTCTTAAAATTTATAATTTAACACATTTCGGTTACTGCTGTTGTTTGTAAACACACGATCTTCATTGCCATGCTCATTTCAGAAATTTCTCATTCAGATGATGCTCATTTAATGCGTGTTTTCAAAAGTGAAATATACCATGTTCTGTAAATGCCCCGAAAATATTTCTATACTGGAGATGTAGGCAGATTAAATAATTTAAGTAAACTTTTGTGTAATTTATACATTTGTGTGTGTTTAATTTTTTAAATTAATAGATTTTTGTTTCTTAAACGTTTTATTCTTGCATTCTTTTAGGGGTTTATAGTGTTGCGTGTGAGTGGAACACTGGTGTGTGGTTTTCAAATGATTTTAGTTTTTACCGGAAATTAGCAGAACATTAGCTTTCAAGACAGTAATCGTTTGGAAAGTTTTCAATTTAATTTATTAAATGCTGATCACGAGATTTCTTTTCTTTTTGTGATACTTTAAATTATTTTTGCGTCACGTGCATAACAACGAAATTAATTGACAAAGAAATATAAATATATAGTAAAAGATAAAATCTAACCATTAGACTAATTAAGATGGAATTTTTTTACAGTTTAGTTCAAATTGGTATGTTTTATGGATATTAAATCAAATCTATACATAAAACTGTAATTTCCTCTCAAAATATGCTTCGCCATGACGATAAATAAGTCCCAAGGCCAAACTTTAAAATATGCTGGCGTACATTTACGAGAAAATTGTTCCTCCCACGGTCAGTTTCACGTAGCTTGCTCACGCGTAAGTTCGCGGGAGAGTCTGGTAATATTAGTTCCGCCCAATGAAGAAACAAAATATATTGTTTATAAGAATATCCTCTAAAAAGCAATTTCATTAATTTTTCATTGCAATTATCCTAAAATGTACCCCGTAGCGAAGTACGGGTATTCAGCTAGTCATCTATATATCTAAATATATTGTAATTGCTATTACCTATATTATTAATATTATCAACTTGAAAATAATGTAAGTATAAATTGGCTAGCATACTAGAAGCATTACAACCTTGTGGTACACCTGTGGTCTGTAAGAATATACTATTATTATGAACTATATGATTATATTTAGTTAAAAAATCTAGGAGCCTATTGAAATGAGTAAGTTTAATTTCGTTGCTTAAGTATTGAATATTATTTTGTACAAACTTTATAATTACTCTATTTAAATCATTTATATTGATATCATTGAATATATATATATATATATATATATATATATATATATATATATATATCTATAAAGGAAGAAGTCCTGACTTATATATACATACACGTATCAACGCCCAGCAAAAACTATTGGAGATACAGATATCAAATTTTAGGAGCTTATTACTTTTGTGCTGAAGGCGTCATTTAAGAAGCGATTTTTCAAAATTCGCCCCCCAAGGGGGGGAGGGGGGCAAAACGTGTTTTTTACATATTCCTTCATATCTCAAAGAAGGATATTTATATCCATAACATTCTTGCTTTAAAATGTAAGTAACATGAATACCTAAAAACCAATTTCAGGATTTTTCAAAATTAGGCCCCCAAGGGGGGGGGGAGGGGGAAAAAACGTGTTTTTACGTGTTTTATCACATTTTCCTTCATATCTCGAAGAAGAAAACAGATATCCATAAGATTCTTGCTTTAAAATGTAAGGAACATAAATACCTAAAAACCAATTTCAGGATTTTTCGAAATTCGCCCCCCAAGGGGGGGAGGGGGTCAAAACGTGTTTTTTACATATGCCTTTATATCTCAAAGAAGAAAATCGATATCCATAAGATTCTTGCTTTAAAATGTAAGAAACATGAATACCTAAAAACTAATTTCAGGATTTTTAAAAATTTGCCCCCCAAGGGGGGGAGGGGGGCAAAACGTGTTTTTTACATATGCCTTTATATCTCAAAGAAGAAAATCGATATCCATAAGATTCTTGCTTTAAAATGTAAGAAACACGAATACCTAAAAACCAATTTCAGGATTTTTCAAAATTCGTCTCCCAAGGGGGAGAGGGGGACTAAACGTGTTCTTACGTGTTTTATCTATATATATAAAGAAATCAACACCCAGCAAAAACTATAGGAGATACAGATATCAAATTTTAAGAGCTTATTACTTTTGGGCTGAAGGCGTCATTTAAGAAGCGATTTTTCAAAAATCGCCCCCCAAGGGGAGGAGGGGGGCAAAACGTGTTTTTTACATATTCTTTCGTATCTCAAAGAAGGAAATTGATGTCCATAAGATTCTTACTTTAAAATGTAAGGAACACGAATACCTTAAATCCAATTTCAGGATTTTTTAAAATTTGGCCCCAGGGGACGGGGAGGGGGGGCTTAACGTGTTTTTCACGTATTCCTTCATATATCAAAGAAAGAAACAGATATCCATAAGATTCTTGCTTTAAAATGTAAGGAATACGAATACCTAAAAACCAATTTAAGGATATTTCAAAATTCGGCCCCCAAGGGGGTTAGGGGGGGCTAAACGTGTTTTTACGCGTTTTTTACATATTCCGTCATATCTCAAAGAAGGAAACAGATATCCATAAGATTCTTGATTTAAAATGTAAGAAACACGATTAAATGTAACAAACACGATCAATGTCACGATTTTTCGACATTCGCTTTAGATTTTGAAAAAATTGCTAGAAACAATCCAATAATTTATATTTCCTATATATCACCATTTTGAACACCAAATTGGTGGTAGGAGAAAAGAGAGAGATCAACCTTAATTAAATGAAGTGTGGAAAGGTGTGTGTGTGTATGAATTGTATATATTTCGGTTGTTAGTACGTATACATCTAGAGCTCAGGTTAACTCCATTCATTTTTATTATCCTGGGCAACGTCAGGTAATTCTTTGTTTATGAAACCGGCGATTTTCACAAGGGTTTACGGGGAAGCCCTCAAACTCCTCGAAGGGCCGGGATCCAGTGGGTTATCAAAATTGAAAGAAACATTTTAATGTTGACATTAGCATGGGGGGTGGGTTATTATAATATGCTGATGGGATGATGACCAGTGGAGAGGGGTATAGATTGCCATAAAATACAAATATACATATCATACAAGTAAGCTTTATTAAGGGTTCACCCGTGCAACGCCGGGTATATAAAGCTAGTATATATATATATTTATACACAGTCAGGTATTCAAACACACAGTAATCTATAATCTTCCGTAATAAGGCTTTTTTTAATGTTGCTACATATATTTCCTTTTATTAATGAAACTCTTTTTACTATAATATTTGCTTACTGAAAATTATTTTTTTATTAAAATGATTCTGTTCCTTTTTTTTCTTTATGCAAATAAAAAACCATATGAAACACATAGTTTTCAAAGTAAAGTATGAAGTCGTGTACAAAGTAAAATGAGAAGTCGTGTCTATTAAACATTTCTGCCTGTGTTCCATAATTTAGAGTACGTGGAGCTTTTACACCTACGACTTGTATCGCATAGGATATGTTCCATAAACGTCTTATGAAGTTTAAGTGCCCTGAAGTATTATTGTCCAGCAGTTTACAGTTCATACCTATAAAAGGGTTTTGAGAGCCTTGCCTGTAATAGAAATTCAATTTTCAATATTCTGGACACGAACTCCAAGAGCACGAGCTGTAAGCAGGTACGATGCTGTCATTTCTCACTAACTTGCGCGCTTCATGACCACTACTTTGGGATATAACTTAAGGGTTTAATGGAGTAGAGCCACATATAATAATTCCTCTTTGTTGAGATATACATGAAGGCATGAGTTTCAAAATGTTTCTTATAGGTTGTAAGTGATTTTTCATAAATTGCCAAAAATAAAAAAATATATGTAGATAGCCACATATTTTAACATGAAACTTCTTAAGGAAATTGACGGTTTTAAATTGTCGTTATATATCTTTATATTGTCGGCAATCTAATAAAAACTGATAAATTAGGATTCTTAGGAAGTGTTACTGATTGCAACAGTTTTAATAATTGTAATAACATACAACGGAATTTTTTGTTACTATCTATCTATTTCTGACTTACTTAGATTTTTTTCTAATGTTTTAAAATTTTATCTACAGATGGGGAGCAGTGGAGAAGTATATTTTGTTCGAATTATAATTTTTTTGGACCCTTTTATTAGCAAACTAGTTGAGTGGCAACCCGATGTGTTGCTTTTTCGATTTAAAATGAAATGATTTTAGTTCTTAAAGATTAAAAACTGTTTAATCACTTTAAATAATATATTAGAATTCTTAAAAAAAACAAAATGATTATTTAAAATCCTCTTTTTTAAATTTTGGTTTTTGGCTTTTGAAATAATTCTTTCAAATTTCTGTTTTCAAATTTTTCTTTTAAAACAAAAAAGAAGTTCATTCAGTTAGAAAAAATTCTAAAGGTTTTAACTTCTCAAAAGATTTTAACTTCTTCCTAAAACTAAAATTATTTCTGGATTTCAATTATTAAATGACTCGTTCTGCACTAATTATTTATCCTTTTGGCAACATGGCCGAATGTAAATATTTAATCTCATCGCGGGTAAAGGCTTAAAAATATAGAAAGACAGTTCTGAATTCAAAATTGGTGGCGGAAGAATCCTCATAACTTTCTCATTAATTAGAAATAAATTGTACAAACTTGCTGGAATTATTAGTGAGTAAAATAATAAGTCGAAAAATTATGAATTCGGCATTCAGTTACATTAAGATACAATGGCGATCAGCGCGAGAAATTTCAAAAGTGAGTTTTTTAAGTATGCTTTTTTAGAATGATAACATTTTTTTTATTAAATGTATTTGGTATATTTTGGAAGCTGAACATCTAGCAAAAGCGGATAAATCGTAAAATTCACATTAATAGCTGCAGAAAACCGAAATTTTTGTCCATCAAAATTGTGGATTTCGTGAAATTCGGCAAACTGCTTTGGGGATAAAGCTTCGTTTGCAATGAAAAACATTTTTAACTTTATAAAAATGTGTATATCCTTAAAGATGTAGAGTTGTAGAACACATAGAAATAAAAAAATTGTCGATTCGTGGACAGTAAAGTTGAATTTTGCATGCATGAAAATAGTGGAAATTTGCGAAACGGAAAGGAGCTGGCCCACCCGGAATGTCAGCTGTTTCTATTGTCCGCTTCTTTTGAGTTCGGCAGTTTTAATTTAATAATTAAAAAAGTTTAAAGTTTTGAACGTTAAGGATGGTATCAGTGCACGCGTCCATCCGCGTCCATCGGTACCAGTCGAGATATCCTGCTATGCTCGGTTCGCGAGATTAGCCCGTCCCCGTGTCTGCTCACTAACATATGTCTGTTCACCTTCAGGTGTTAATAGTAAGATGTATCACAAAATAATTTATAGCATTTCAAGTTTCACAGGAACATGAAAAATATCCCTCACCACTCATTATATGAACTTGACAAAATTAATGAACATTCATTAGAATAACGGTAGATCAACAGCGCAAAATGCTTCACTGGTTTCCGCGCGGTGCATGCAAGTAAACTAGGACTGAGGGTTTTAAGAACAAAATGATAGGTATATGTCATGGCATGTCTGAAAATATTTCTTGGGAAAGCAAATTCTGAAGCATGACAGTGACAAAAGGAGAAAGGTATTTTTTCCTTATCCAGTTTTTTCAGGTTTCCCTTGCAATTGTCAACTCTTCGTCAGGCCTTGCTCCCTAAGCATATTTGTTAGAATTAGGGGGTAAAACATTCCTAATTTCTTATACGAATCACAGCAGTAAGTTCTCTATTCGCGTTAACAGTAGAAAAACTGGTACGGAAGAAGACAACCCAAGACTGTAAGAATAATGAACTAGGAACGATACTTTGGGATTAATTTCAACACCACGAGTGGAGAAATAAGCTGCGTGCTTAGTGTAGTTGACTAATAACATCAAGTTGAATCTCACTGTTGATGCAAATAGGCTAGGTTCGGCTGGAAATGATGTGAAATTAAAGTTGTTAGTTTAATATTTTGATCAAAGTGATAAATCTTCTATTTGTCAAAATGAAGTATCCCCCCTTCCAAGGAAGCCACCAAAACGATAAGTTCAAAAACCGTTAATTTTGTCAAGTTACAAAGAAAAATAATCAAAGTGATATCGAGGGCATATTTTCGGATCGTGCACTACCCTCACTGGACGATGGCTGAATGGCTAGGGTGCTGGCCTTCGGTACAAGAGTCTGTGGGTTCGAGTCCCACTCTTTTCATGGACGTTTGTAGCCGTTCGGAATCGGCTTTAAGCAGTAGGTCCTTGTCTAATTAGCCGTCGTGCAGCAGTAACTCTTTAAACCAAACCAAACAGGATTGGCTACGAAAAAGGAATAATTCTAATTGCAAAACAGCTTAAGAAGAGTTTGTAAAATGTGTTGTAAGATGACATTCCGCTCTCAAATACAAAATTTATCACTTTCGGTTCAAGTGCAGAGGAAAATTCTCAAAATAATCTACAATAATAAATTAGGAATGTTAAGGTCATTTTTACAGATAAAAGCAATGCAATATATGCCTTTAAGGCAACATTCATGCGGCGATAAAATAATTTGAAATAATATAATATGTCCATGATTACTATAAATTCATTAGAAGATTTATTAGCAGCCAAATTTTAGGTTATAATTGAAGAAGCTAAACAATAAGTTTATTCATAGAGTTTAGTTTATCTTTAAAATTATATATCATTAATAACAGGGCGATAAATAATATATAATTCATGTAATTACAAATATTTACTTCTAATGTTAATTTTCGCGGCTTGTGGCTGCCCTGTGGTACAGGGCACTGGTTTTCTGTGCTGAGGGTGTTCGGTTCGAATCCCGGAGTCACGCCATGGAAAATGCCTCCGTTTGTGTCGTCCCTTTATAGGGTGAGATGCTGGTCCACCTATGTTGTGCTCCCATAATAATAAGGGCATCTAATAATAAGGACATAATAATAAAACCGCGGTGATAATAGGCGAATGTTCAAAGGGACAAGGCCTCCGAATTGGATTATATATATATATATTAATTTTCAGCCTGTTATATTTGCCTGAATTTTTTTTGTGGAGTATGATAGAGAAACTAATCAATACTTTGATAATAAAAAAGCTGCTTAATATTTTGAAACAGTTTTTGCTGACTTACCACCGTTGTTGGGCTGGAAATATGAAATTATTTTAACAAAGCTGAAATATATGATAATCTATCATCTCTCAATTTTTGCAAAATTAATTTTTTCGCATTTGCGTTTCCCTTTAATATGATCCACATTTTTGCAGGGATGTTGGATACCGTATGTGAAAGATCAGTTTAATAATAATAAATGATAAGATATGTTTCATCTATCACTGATGGGGAATATATAACCTCTCTTGTCAAATCTCACGAAAAACTTTAATTTTGGTAGGTTTGATTTTTACATGTAATACAATGATATTAGTTTTATAGGTCATCATTTGCCCTAGATATTATATAGATGTATATTTTTCTCGTGTTTACAGAGCTTTATGAATTTCTTTAAATCAGTCATTTAATTTACTAAAATTTTAATCTGTAATGGTACAGAGGTAATGCGATGTAAGTTAACATGATTATAACTAACTCTGTTGCAGCAATCAGTAAAAATTAAGATTTAATAAAAAGTTAGTTTTGTGTTGGCAAACACAGTGTTTAACTTTTGGTTACAGGAATATGTTTTACCATCTAAATTTTTTTCCAAGCAGTTTGGCAACAAATATTTGACTCAGTAGGAAAGAATGATAAAAATATTTTGACAGGAGCGGGACCTTAAGAAAATAAACCAAATGATCAATGCCCTAAATCAGGAAACACACTGCAGAGTTTTTTCTAGGATTCACACGGTTCAATACATATAAATTTTCTCTTGAAATGTGAATCAATCAACGTACACACTTCCTCGCCTAAAGTTAAGTCATTTGTTTATCCGAAAAAAATTCTCGTGTAAATTTCAATTACCTTCATGATTCTCAGAGTCTAGAAAATATCTCATTTCATTAAATTAATACCTAAATATTATTCATTAATGTAAAAGAAAAATATGCTAAAGGTTTATTTCCCTGCTGTTACCTCATATTAAGACGTTTACTGGCGTATATATATATATATATATATATATATATATATATATATATACGAGGTTCATTGTATATCCTTGTAATATTTTTTCATAGACACAAAAAATATTTTTCGTATTTTTTCATTACACAAACAGTCTGCCACTTAATTATATATATCATAAATTTCTAAAATTGTAGAATTCAGCAGTGAAATTCTACGTTGTTTAATCTTTAAAACATGTTTGGATCATGACGGGCTTAAAAGCAATATAGTAACTGCAGATATATATATGTACTAGTGTAACAATGTGTAACAATGTTCTTTAATGTTATTTTATTATTCTTTGATATTTCTTTGTATTAAGAACCTAAATTCTTTTTATGTAAAGGAATCTGATTTCATCCTGATTTGAGGGTAAAGGGCTAGGTATTATGTAGACCTTACAGTGTATGTCGATGCCTTCAAGATGGCGTCGTTTTTGTGTCCTGGGTAGCGTCTTCCAGGAATTTTTGCTGTTCCAAGAACTTTTGGGGTGTCTGGGGGTTCATTGCCTTTTTAATCGCTACTCCCTACCCCTTGTTTTCAAAAATCGTTTAGTCGGGGATTAAGGGATTAGCGTTCTGGCAAATCCAGAACGCCGAAACTGAAGATTTGCATGTAGCTCCCTCTGTGGGCGATAGCGGAAACTACAGGAATAAAAACGGGATGCACGACTGCCCCGGGACGCGGGAGAGCAAAATTTTTTGAATCCACACGCCCGAACCATAACCTGGCGGATGCTGATGAACGAGAGCTATAGACTCCTGCTAGCCCGATGAAAGGACCTGCCGAAGAAAGTTGAACGTGCTGAAGAAAGAGTTGTTCCAAATCCCATCTTCCAGACCACTGTTCCTCTTCAAAAATATATAAAGAAAGAGCAAACGTCAGGCCAGGGTTTTCCCGGCAACAAGCGATGATATCAAGCTCCCCTCGAAGATGCGGTGGTGTTCGATGAACCCCGGGATCCACTTTCAAGCCCACACGGAGGATCTTCTGCGCCATTCCCCACTAAGCCCCCAACTTTGAGAAGACGCTCTGAAACAGTTAAGCCTCCTCTTGTCATTTCATTACCTAGATCTTTATTTTTTTTTTATTTTATCAACTCTCAAATGAGGCATCAGGAGATCAGATTCCATAGGAGATGTTTTTCATTAGCATAAATAATTTACCTAGGGTTAAACTTATAAATCATTATTGACTTTTTATAATTATTTGTTTAGTTATTTCGTTTGTGCGCTTTGAGAACTTGCTTTATTTCATTTTATTATTTGTCTTGTTATTTTGATCATGCGTTTTGAGAATTTGCTCTCTTCAGAGCTGTGGAATCTGACAGTAATTTCCTAAATGTTGTATAATGTGTGTAAAAACCTTATTATAAATAAATATTGATGGGCCCATTTAAACAAATGCTCCTGTGAAATTATTTCACACAGCCAAGATGCATGCATGACCAAACCATTTCTTGGAACAGTATGGGAAGTGTGAGTACATTTTATATTATTTATAATGAGTGTTGACGGCATTCATAAGTGGTGACCAATATCGGATTAAGAACCTGGTAACACAATGCTTTGTTTTCATTTAATTATTTGGTCAGTCCCACTGAACTTCCGGGCAACACTACAAAATCTCCAAACTCTAACTTTTGAGAACTCTAATTTTATGCAGATATCACATTTTTTTTATATACGAGTATCTTGCTGAAGGCTGTTTAAAAAAAATTAAAATCGAAATTAGGGAAAATTAAATTTGTATATACTGCAGATTCAAGCTGATAATATGAATTTCAGGAGAAAAATTTAAAATTATTGCAGCAGATGGATGCAATGACACACTGTCTTAATTCAGTAATAATTTTCCATCAATATTTTAGACGAAATATTTGTCAGAAATAATTTATTATGTAAATACTGATATGAACTCTTTCGTATCAAGAATGATGAACATAAAATAATTTGCAAATTTTAACACCATTTTTAACCCGGCAAACTAAATGCAATTTGATTAAAATTCGACGAACAGACGGACATTTTGAAATTAAAACCTGCGGCAGGCCAAGAACGAATTATTTCTGTACATTTTGGCCACGAGTGCTAATATAGTAAATTGTGAAGTATGAAATTTTAAATACAAAATGAATTTAACGCTAAAGTGATTTCCACCTCTCCTGCCTGTCAAATATGCTTTAACACACCACTCTTTACTAACCGAGATAGGGTTTGTCTGCGGAGTGTCGGGCAATCCTTTCCCCAACCCCCTAAAACCGGCTTTTAGCAGCAATTTGAGAGGCAACGCAAGCTTTCCTGGACTTGGGAGCAGAGGGGAGATCGGCCATGTCACGGGTAATTAGTCCGGATCGTGTTACCGGATATTTGAGCGGAGGAGTGAGTACACCCTCTTCATGGAATGATACTCTTTCCATCTTGGATGTGCAGATTCGGTTTTGTCTCCTCCACCCCCACCCCACCATTTGTGGACATCGGTTGAATTGGGAGGGAGATGATGCAAGCGAAAGTGATCGAGAAACAAAGCGTATGGGGTGGCAACGATTAGGAAGCGATTTCAAATACAGAGAGTTGGAAGAAAAAGGTAGGAATATTGCAAATATTGGCATCGATTATATATATATATATATATATATATATATATATATATATATATATATATATATATATATATATATATATATATATATATATATATATATATATATATATATATATATATATATATTATATATATATATATATGATAAAAACATAAAACGAAATATTATTTTAAATTATTTAATTAGATATAGAAGATTATATTATGAACATCGATATAAACAAATTCATGAAAAGGGCAATGGATAAGGGTTTTCCATGTCTATTTCTAAAAGACATTTTAACCAAGTTTTTGGGAGCATGTAACTGTGACTGTAATTGTAGTGAATTGGCAGAAACTGATGTAGGGGGAGTGTGATGTCTATATATTCTTTGTAGTTTTAATGTTTGGTTCATTTAGTAATGGAATACATTGTGGTTTGTAGCTGGTTTAGCAGTTAGGCTTTCTTTTGAAATTAATTTTTTAGTTTTAAGTATGATTTCAACTTCAAAAATAAGGTTTATGGAATTGTAGTGACCTCCGGGAGTGTTGCCTAGGCTAAAAAACATGTTCTAACCGGAGAGGGGGGTCACAACTGCCCCCAGTCATTAGCTACAAAGTCTTCATGTTCTGTTGTTTTATGGTTACACTATCAACACTTGCCTTCAGGACAGTTCCATGCGATTTTGTTATTTCATTCTGTTTCTTTTATATTCAGTATTTATTTTTCTTATATATATATATATATATATATATATATATATATATATATATAATTTTTCTTATATATATATATATATATATATATATATATATATATATATATATATATATATATATATATATATATATATATATATATATATATATATATATATATATATATATATATGTATATATATAATATATATATATATATATATATATATATATATGTATATATATAAATATATATATATATATATATATATATGTATATATGTATATATATATATATATATATATGTATATATGTATATATATATATATATATATATATATATATATGTATATATATATATATATATATATATATATATATATATATATATATATATATAAAAATATATATATATATATATGTATATATATATATGTATATATATATATATATATATATATATATATATATATATATATATATATATATATATATATATATGTATATATATATATGTATATATATATATATATATATATATATATATATATATATATGTATATGTATATGTATATATATATATATATATATATATATATATATGTATATGTATATATATATATATATATATATGTATATATATATATATATATATATATATATATATATATATATATACATATATATATATATATATATATATATACAGAGGCTGTTCGCACATTTTTTAGACGATTTTGGTAAGCGGTAATAAAAAATCGTTTGCTGCAAAAGAAATAATTGCAATTATACTATGTTTTTAAAAGTCAAAATTATCGTTGCGGCTTGAAAGTTTTGTTTTTATTCAAAATGGCGTTTTTAACAAAGCACTGGTTCGAAGGCTACATTTATGCTCTTTCCGAAGAGAAATATGCATACTCCGTTATCCAAAAACGATGTGAGAGTCATGGTTTTGTTTTATCTAAAGCGTCGATAGGTAATATCGTCAACAAGAATGGAAAAAAACGTCAAATTGGAGCCTCAGGTGGGACAAAAATTCCAATCAAGTATCCAAGGACAAAACGGACATCTTCGACTATTGCAAAGGTACGTTGTTTAATGTTAAAAGAAAATCCCCCCAGTCACAGGACAGTTGCAAAATCATTAAAATGCTCGGTGCCCACTGTAAACAAAATGATAAACGTTGATTTAAATCTTAAGAAAGCGAAAAAACGCAATGTGCATCGTCTTCTTCCAAATCATATCGCTGAACGCAGGACACGCTGCAGAATTCTATATGAGAAACAGTTATCCAAAGAAAAATGGAAAACAATTGTCACAATAGATGAATCATGGGTGTATTTAAATGACTGCAACAAAAAAAGAGCCATTTATTATCATAAAAGGGGAGAAAAAAATTTAAGTACATGATTCAAAGAATCGAAAGAAAGTTTTTCTAAGGGATTCATGATTGTTGCTGTTTTTTCTTATAATGGCAAGTTAAAAATAAATAGAGTGGAAAAAATGTCAAGATTCACTCCAAATACTATCAGGAACATATTTTATCGCCAATTTTTCTGAATGAAATACAATCGCTTTACCCACAGTGCCATCAATCTGTGAGACTCCATCAGGACAAAGCTAGCAGTCACACACCAAAATCCACTGTAAATTTCCTAAAAGAAATGGAACAAAAAACTGGTATCAAGGCCATACCCTTCACTGATATCCCTACTAAATCTCCCGATGTATCACCTATGGATTTTTGTGCTTCGGACTTTTAAAATCTGCGTTATCCAAACCCTTACAGGACTCTGGAAAGCTGTTCAGGAGGAATGGGATAGAATACCTCTTCTGACACTTCAAAAGGCATTATTATCCTGGAAATTGCGGTGTCGAAAGATAGTTCAGAATAAGGGATGTCAAATAGAACATTTAAAACACAAGAATTTTATGTAATTTAGTTTTGGGAATACAATATACATCGTCTAAAAAATGTGTGAACAGCCTCTGTATAATTATTTTCGTATCTTTCAATTTAGGCTTTCGTGTAACATACATCGTATTGACACCTCTTCTACTTTCAAACGCTTTCTCTAGTTCCTCCTACGTCTCCGTCTCCACCAAAATACCCCCTTTTCCAACTCTCTTGCACTTTCTTATTCCGATCCCCAACTTATCGGGCTTTATATTCTATTTAACCATCCTTTTTGTCTCATCTGACTCTTGGGCGTTCAACGGCACGATCATAATCTCATTTCTACTCTCTCTCGGCAATCTCTTTATCTTTTTCTTCTCGCCCACTCTTCCCTTCGCAACTTCGTCGTAAGTCTTTATTTCCCCTCTTTCATAAACACTAAGTTGTCCTTTCAGATAACTAATTATCTTTAGCTGATCTGTAATCGAATTCTCCGACTCCAAGATGTCTCAATTAAGTTGCCTTTTCTGTTCTACCGTGAGCTTGGTCGTACTCACATTCTTTGGTATTTAAGCTTCACCAGGTACTCGTAGAGCTCACCCAACTCCTCCATCTGTACTCTTTCCGTTTCCTTAGCGTGGCTGCTCATTGTCCCACTTCAGCCCCACGTGGAGAAACCTATGGAGAAAATTTGTCTACTATTTACAGCTACATAAATGTTGGTAATCCATTAAAAAATGGTATTTTTAGGTTGCCTGAACTTTTCTGAACCTCGCAACAGGATTCATTTTATAAATTTCGACCACCAAAGGAATTTATGAGAGTTTAAAATACACCATGCCAGATTCCCGAATAATTTGAATTTTAAAATATTACTTTAATTTTTTTTAATCGAAAAATATCCCAAGTTGTAAAATTTATTTCTCTATCACGTTGTGCAATTAAAAAAAATTAAAAAAATCTTTAAATCCAAGTCGGTAATCCTTGAGCAAAATTTCTCCAGAAGTTAACATTTAGTTGAGCGAATCCAATAGGGTTAGTACACAGCAGTCTTAAGTAACATATGAAAAAAAATACCTAGGATGCATAAAATGCAAATCGACTTTCACTTTTAAACTTTGAAGAATTTAAATGAAAATTAAATATATTTTCAACACTGCAGAAAATAACTGAATTACTTTCAATATAGCATCTTTACATATAACAGAAATAATTGTCTGATATTGATTCTTTACGCATTTTTGCAGAGGATTGAATATTAAGGTTATAACACATGTAAAAGTGAGAATTCAAATACTTAGCGTCAATTCACTGAGAATTTTCTTTCAAATTTAAAAGTCAAAAAACTCTGAAAGCAACAACGTTACAAAACGCTGAATGAATATTAATTCGATACGACACGCATTCCTGGAAAAACAATACATCAAATTAAACTTTCAGTCCGACAGAGATCAAGAGCAATTATTAAAGAGTTGCGCTTTGTAAAAGTCAAAACGACTTAAAAAAAGGAATGCGGGTAATTTTAAAAAGCTTTAAGAGTGAGATGGGGTAAGTATTGCCTGAAGAGTAATAATAGAAGTCTATTCCTGGAAGTTTCTCCATGTCAAACATCAAGCTATTAATCCAAAGTATTCTACCTTTGTGAAAAACAATTCGCGACTTCATGTTCTTAAAGGAAATTAATACTTCGCATCACCTCTTAATTTGCCGTTCTGAGTTCAGTGCAAAAACAATTGAACGTGAGAAAACTTATTTTTCCTCATTCTTTAAAAATTTAATTTTGGACGTCAGTTGACAACTGAATTACAAAATTATGCCCCACGCGTTTATGTTCAGCTCCTAATTTTAAAGCAATTTCTTTTCTGGTTTTAAGCGTCAACCTTCATTAAATCTGAAGTCATTTCATTATGTAGGATCCCAGTACATTCTAAATTTTATTTAAGAAAGACTGAGATTAAAATGCGGCACAGCGTCCAATAATTGAAGAGTAAATACTTTCAGGCCCCATATATGTACGACTTGAAATTAAAGTATAACAAATACTTCACTTATTTACTTAGTTTTTTTATTCTTCTGTTATCCTGTCACGATTAAATGAATTCTTTGCTCCCAGTTTCAATAATAAGCAAGCTTAATTTAATTTAAAAGGAGAATTTTGTCATTTTCTATGAAGTTTGAAACTTATTTTTCCTATAAATAGTAATATTTCATTTTTAATTCTTAATTTTCCAAATTCTGTAAGCTATATATAATAAGTGACAAGAATTGAAATTTTATCATTCTCAATTACTGAAAACTGAATACGGTACAGAAAAATATTCTAATATAAATTTAATGCTATGGCGTGATCAACAAATGTATTTCTTGGAAAAAAAAATACCTACTTCTGACAAATGCGAAGGCAAAAGGAAGAAAAAGAAATCATTACATATTTGTGAGAATATGTTTGTATGAATATTTCTGGGAAAAACTTGGTTCAACATTAAAAGAATGCATTATTCACGATATAGAAATATAAATAAATTTTCGTCGAATCCAAGATACACGGAGTTATTGAACATATGAATGTCTATATTAAATTCTTCAATTCATTGTAAACAAGAAACAAGAAATTCCCGTCTGCACATTTTTTTCAAATTAGCAAAATCTAAACTTTTGTCGTTTTGATTCTTATGTTTCTATATTTTGATTTTATAAAGTGTTTTATTTTGATTTGCATTTTGATAGAGTTAGAATTTGTAGTGTGTATTTTTTCATATTATAAGAGTAAAAAGTGTAACGCAATTTCTTGAAAATGTTTAATGCGAAAGGTAAAATTTAAAGATTGTTATATCCTACTGTAAATGGGTGTGTCAGATTTAATGAAATAGAAAATTATGCGTATTGGAAATATAAGAATTTGAATTGATTAATTAGGTTTTGGATTAATGAATACTGTGTAACTAATAATAAACTGGCACATTTTCATTTTAGTTTGTGAACAGAGAAATTAACTAATTCATGTTCTCGGCAAATTTGTTTGACTATTGAACTGAATTCAGTAATATGACTGTTTTGCTTATGTTTTGGTTGCAATAATGAAATTGGAGACTTTTTTCATGAAATTCTAGATCAATTCAGATTATTATGAAACAATAAAATTTTAAGGGGGTATTAATGATGAACATTTCTTTATATTATAAGTTTTCTTGAGTTATGAAGTATATGTTTGATTTAGATTTTGAGAGATTTGAATTTAAAAGAAATTTTTGAGACTTTCATATTGATGTATTTTATTGTTATGTGTTAAATAATTTCACTGTGTATTTTTGATGCTATTAATTAAGAAATATAGAGTTATGATGTATTTATAACTTGGTAGTGTAAACACTATATATCTCAAGTGAGATATTTGTAATCTTAAAATTTTTTAAGGTAGGTTTAATTGATTTTCTGCTGAGATTTTTGGTGTGTGGAGGAGACGTCCAATACTCAACAGTCTTTCAGTTGATGATTATGTCAATTTTTAAATTTAAATTTATTTATTTTTCTTAGAGTGATTTTTTTAAAGTTTTCAGGGAATGTGTTAATGATGTACCGAGGTCTCGTCACGTGAACTTTAAAATTTTTAACTATTACTGATAAATTTTATAACATAGGTTTTTCCAAATTTTTGTAACGCCCATTTTTCCCCACCCATCTGGCTGAGTCTGCCCTCCAATGCAGGCATTGTTGGTCCACCTCTTCTCAGACGGGGGTATATTCTATAACATTAAAAACTTTTCAAATTCTAGTTTATTCTAAATTTCCTTGGGCGTTTGAGTTCCGATTTTAAGAACAAAGATAGCTGCGTAGCGTTCAAATTTCTCGAGCATCTTTACATAACATACCACATAACCTCTGACATCAGAGTCATGGGTTCAGCCAATGGCTACAGACATTTTGATCACATGGCAAGACGCTCGTGAAGTTTATAAAAGCTCAAGAATGCTTCCAAGAGCAAGAGTTTGGCGTGGCTCTGTTGCCTAGTAAACCGCCGTCAACGATATTAAAAAATGGATAAATAAACTTTATGGTTTAAATGAAGAGATTCGTATTATTGGCCACGACTACAAGTTTTTAAGGTGTGACTCCGGTCTCCGTTCACATGGGACTGGGCCGGTATGTTATATATATATATATATATATATATATATATATATATATATATATATATATATATATATATATATATATATATATATATATATATATATATATACATATACATATACATATATATATATATATATATATATATATATATATATATATATATATATACATATACATATACATATGCATATACATATACATATATATATATATATATATATATATATATATATATATATATACATACATATATATATATCTGTATATAAAAAAACCTTGTCTGTTTGTTTGTCCGCTATAGAATCATAGACTGTTTCACCCACCGGGACCAAATTCGGCACAGTTAATGTTTAGGACCCGAGAAACTTAACGCAGCAAAAACGAAGTTTGGGGCTCAATTAGTTTTTTAAATTAATTTTTTAATGATTTTTTGTGCCCCTAAGAGATGAGCGTACCCCTTGTGAATACAGACCGTTCCCCACAACATGTTATCAGGGAAATACCGAACCTATCCCCCGCGCCGTTATTACCAACCCCTCTTCCCAGAGCGGGGGAAGAGGGGTTGGTAATCACCATGAAGCTACAGCGCTTCATGGTAATAACCTTTCGCCCTGCCTAACTGACTGACCGACAGACAGATAACGCACAGTCCAAATCGTTGGACATAAAGAGCTGAAATTTTGCATGGCTATTCTTCTACAGTGGAGTCTATAGCGGAGGGGTGGACTAAGAATGATTTTTGAAAAATTCTTCTTCGATTTTTAAAATTAAACTTTTAAGCTGTTTTCTAATTTTTTTAAGTTTGCACTTAAAATGATAATCCGAGGGTTATAAAATTTATATCACGAGAAAGATCATAAAAATTCCTTTATAACGAAATCTTTTTCGAATTTTTATCTTCCTTTTCTGATTTTTGGTGAATTTTCAAAGATTAATTTTTAGAATTTAATTTATGAAATGCTGATCACGTGGTTTCTTTTCGTTTTGTGATACATTAAATTAATTTTGCGTCACGTGCATAACAACGAAATAAATTGACAAAAGAAATATTAAAATACGGTAAAAGATAAAATTTAACCACTAGACTAACAGAGATGGGAGTTTTTTAAGAATGCAGTTAAAATTAGTGTGTTTTAACACAACTTTCCCGGCTCTGCTTTGTGTCCTTTGTTATTTGCAGTTTTTCTCATCGCTTGAAACGATTTACAATTTGTTTTTTCTACGGTTTTTGGCCTTAGAAAAATTAAAAATCGAATTACAATTCGCTTTTTCAACGGTTTTTGGCCTTGGGAAAATTAAAAACCGATAAGGTTTTTGGCCTGTCACCAATAAGAAATCGAATCACCAAAGTAAGGAAAATAGGCTTCATGCGGAATCCCGCCTTACTTTGAATAAATAAAGGGGATAATGCATCTTGCGCTTTACCTCTTGGGTGATGTGGAAAAAACTGAGCTTTTAAGGGAAAAATAAATAAGAAAGGCAAATGTAAATTATAAAACGTATTTCTAATTAAACAGTGGATCAAATAAATCTGATTAAATTCAATTAAACAGTATCTAACAAGTATAATTAAACAGTAAACATATTCAATCCAAATGTGCGAATCACGCAACACTGTGTTATTAATTCTCAATAAAATCCCACTTATAATCAGACGAAGGTCCGCAGGCTCAAATTTTCTTTCTTTCTTATTGTTTGTATACCATTTCAGTAGAAACGCGCTAAGCGCAATCTATCTAGCCAGATGAACATGAAGAGCGCGGGGTGCAGCCCAGTATTGTTTTGACGGAATACATCAAAAATTTTATATCTATTATATATCTACCCGGGCAACGCCGGACAGTAATGCTAGTAGATACATATATGCATAGCATATAAATACATATATACATACAAAATAGGTAAGCAACTAAAAGTAATCCAACTTTAAATCCGTGGTAGTTTAGTTAGAAGAGACTGCCTGAATTTGTTTTTCTAAGTTTGATGTCATTGGAGGTTTTTAAAAATTTTGTATGCTATTATCAACCACACTTTCAAAAAGCTAGGACTGTAACTGTTTTCCGGAGAGATTTGCAGGCCACAAAACTCTCATTACTACATCAAACTACTGTATTTTTCTGACCATGAGAAGCTTCTTTTTAGATAAAAAAGTTGACTTAAAATTAGGGTGCGTCTTGAGGTCCGAAAGTACCGTTTAATTAAAAGGAATATTTTATTATATAGATTATATATATCGCCGCATCTTCCATCTCTTGCAAGTGACCCGGTGTCTGTGAAGTAGCGACGCTGGCTTCGGAGTCCTTGGTTCGAATCCCGCGGGATGCGTTTGCATTTTTTAAATTTATATCTCCTTTCTGGCAATTTCCAGAATGCCCCAATTTATATAAATTTAATTAATTTGAATATTTCTAGGATGTGCTGTTCGGGTATATAAGTTACTGCACCCCAGTTGAGAGGCAGTCCGGTTGTGTGCGATCAACTCGATAGCTCGTCATTGCTGTGTTTCAAGTAAATTGTCATTTCTATACTTCATGTCTGTTCATTCAAGAAACCGTCTCATCCGTTTTCCCATGACAATATTTTATGCATGTTATTTATTATACTTGTTATATATATTTTATCTTTATTAAGTAAGGAATTGAAAATACCTTTATATACCGATCAAAATACAAATAATCCTTTTTAAAAAATCCTCCCATAAATTGGAGACGAGTCTTATCGTCCGATAAATACGGTATACTATGATCTTCTCGATCTTAATATTCTTGATCCTCTGGGAGAGACCGGAATGTCTCCAACCCACGCCCAAAAGACTGCTTTAAGGGCTGTAATGCCCATTCTGCCACTAATTCTTGGTCCTGGTTTTTTCCTCTCTCTCTTTCAAAACAACTTGGCTGACTACGGAACCGATCCTGGGACTCTCATTTTTGTGTTGACTATTAGATCAGTCAAACTCGGACACTATCTTCCTTAACGAACCTCACAAGTTCTCTGCTTATCTAGTTTTTTTATATTCTTTTTAAACCTTAGAGATAGTAACTCATGTTCGGGGTTTCATGATCTATTCGCAATCAGAATAGTTTAGGTAGTGAATGTAAGCGAAAGAGATAACCAAGTTTACAAAATTTGTGCATAGACTCTTAGACAGTATGTAACACGCGTATCCAGTTATTTCTCGTCCTGAGGCAGCGGTTTATCTTCACGCAAGTGGCAGAGAGGAAATCTTCTATTGGTTTACAAAGTGTTTGCTTTCGGCGAGGGCTAACAAATCAACCAACCGGGATTTTAACAATGTTTAGTCTTCGTTTTCGTCTGACTTTTTATAGTCTACAAACAAACGATCTGAGAAGTTATTTTTTTGCAGTTTTCATGACTAGACAAGGTGATTTGGATAAATTGTGGAAAGTATCATATGTTTCACTCTATGACATTGTTCCATCATCAGAAATTTTTGTGCTTTTTATTATTCTTCTGTTCAACTGCACACTACCCTGACGTACACTTTAGTTATGAAATGCTGTTTGTGGCAAATTGCAAAAAAAGAAGTATGCCAAGGAAGCTAAAAAAATAAGTTTAAGACATAAAAGTTGGATACCCAGAAACATCTCATCTTGAAACAGGTAGCTTTGTGAACCCGAAACAGCCTTTCGTTTTCCCATTGTAGGACAACATCAGTTAGTCTAAAACTTAAAGAAAAACTACTTGAAAATAGTTTTAAGATAAACGTTTTTATTACCGAATATAGGGACTTTATTTATTTCCGTCTCGTTCTTCAAATGACGAAGCGAGTTTTGAAGTTTATAAAACGTCACTGAATAACTTACTCTTATTCTGAAATAAAAATGAAATTTGTATTAACATTGTATTAAAAATTAAAGAAAAATTTCCCCACTAACCCCTCTGCGACCCACTTAAACGTGATTAGATCGTGCAGTTGCGCAGTAGAAATTTTAACTTTATTCTGCGCTTCCGTGTGAAAATTGCGAATAATTGGGAAGTGAGCTTAAAAATGTGAAATATTTTACAGTATTTATATATATATATATATATATATATATATATATATATATATATATATATATATATATATATATATATATATATATATATATATATATATATATAATGTTAAACAACAGTAGTCACTTTTATAGTTATTTGCATCGAGTTAAATTCTAAAACATTGTTCTTCCGTTGTAAATCTAGTTTTCACGTCATAAAAATGAGCCTATAGCTTGAAAATAATTGGGAATTTATAATTTGGATTAACACAGGTACGCATAACTATTTATTTTTGCTAAACCTGATAAGCTGATGCAATCGGGATATGACTGATCAGGTAATTTTAAACATCAATTAATAAAATTTAAACTGAAATTAACAAAATAGAGGAAAAACATGCAACTAGTTAAACATAGATTTCAGTTTTATGAATTATCATAAATTATTGTTTTTTATTATTTATCAACATGTTTCTCTCAAAAGAGGCTATTTTATAAAATAGTAGTAATTTTTATACAAGTTGAAAAAACAGAATGTTTGCTGTTTGTTCGAACGTCTATAATTTGTTTTTGGTATTGTCCATTATCTATGAAATTTTTAGTATTACTTCTCTATACTTTATAGATTATGTTCCCTGAATTAATTTTATTTCAAGTAAATTAGAAGTTTATTTATGAAGTAAGAAGTGAGTGTATTTTCTGGAAATTTCGAATTTATACTGATACATTACTCGCAGATTTACAACAACACTAATTAAGTTTCGATAATAATTTTATCGTTTCTGGGATGTTAAAACATCAGGTTCCATTCTACACCTATTTAAATTTTAAAACACCAAAACATATTTGCTCCAGGACAATCACATTTTTAAAAAAAACTGAAAAAGCCCGTCAAAATTACAAGGCAAATGCTTTAAATTCATAGTAAAATAATTTTTTTAAGAAAACAATTAGATGCGTATTTTTGGTAGCATCATTATACATCTATCTTGAAAATATGAGAGAGCAATATCTGCAGTAGTTTCCTTTATACGGCGCGCGGAAGCATGAAAATGATCATTACGAGAAAAAGGCTTTTAAAGTTCTCACACTGGTAATGTTTCCATTGGAACTACATTTTTCATGACGTAGTTTTTAATGTTCTATTTGGAGTATTTTATACTCGGTTTGTTTTAAATGATTCAGACATTTTTGTTTGTTTTTCACAAGTGGTTCCTAGTCAAAAAAAAATTTTGAGAACCACTAGCGGAGCAGGATCGACCAATTGCGGTGTCTGAGGCAAGTTTTAAAAATTGCGCCTTTTCAAATTTTCAGAGAAACGCTTAAGTAATGAATATATTTCTATTAGAAAATGTCTACTTAATTTTTGGAAAAAATAGGTATTTATTATTTTTAAATAAGCATAAAAATTTTAAAAAAAATTATAGAACATTTAAAAAGTATAAAAGTAAAGAAACTTGAATATAATTCATTATGTAATAAAAATAATTTCTAAATCATTCTTAGAGTCTTTACTGCATCAAATTGTTTGATCGCATCTAAATAATTTATTATTTCTCATACCGTCTTTTCTGTAGAAATGATTGCTAAATCATTAAATAGCGCATGGGTTATTCTTCGTTGTTGTTGTTCTCTGCAGTTGTAGTTGTTGTTCACAGATAATTCTTGTTGTTGTTGTTGCCTATGCCACTTGACCGACAGCAACATTAGACCAAGTCCCGAAGGCTATAAGCTCCTCTTTTGACTGGCACCACTAGGGTCTTAGTCCGACTTGGCCCAAAGACCAGTCCCGTAATTTTTGACCGAGTCAAGTGACGAGACTAGAACACTTGACCCCGCAACTCCAGAGGTAATTTTGAGAACACGGAGGACATTTCAGCCTCGACAGATTTTGCGTGCGCCATCCGCTATTAGCGTACACGGCAGTGGATTTTGTCAGCGACGAGCATCAAAAAAGTGACTTTCGGATCACTAGCACGCTGCCCTTCCCAATTGGGTCACTGCTCCCTATATAGATAATTCTTGAAAATTATCAGATTAGAAAAACAACCCGCAGCTGCTACTGCACTTACAGATAGAGTTAGTAGAATCCTTACAGCTACAGGAATGGTTGGAAATATGGTTATAAAAAAATTGTCTAAAGATTAGCTTATATTTGTATATTTTTATGAATTCCTTAATTTATTAGATTAAACTATTAATATATTTTCGTTTTTCGTTAAAATTTTCGTATATTTACTATGTCTCATTTTGGCACCGATTTCAGTTGGGCGCTTTCACCTCACATATGAGACCAAGTATAGTTTAAAAGAGAAATTTTCACTCGATGACTCCTTATACACCCACAGCATCCTATGTATTCCACTATAACGTAAAGGAGATCAACCAGTCGTCTACAGTGGCTGCAATAATTAAATTTTAAAAAATATTTCAGGTAGTCTCTTCTAACGAAACTACCGCGGGCTATTAACGTAGGATTTCTTATCGTTGCTTATCTCATTTTTTTCATTTTTTTGACGCATTCTCGTACTTTTCTTTCTAACTGTTTACTGCTACTGGATTTGGCGCGCTGCCAAAATTATAACTCGCGACGCAGGACGGACTCTGGTTTTTTTTTCTTTCCGTAGGACCCTTATTGAGGAACTTAATCCTACTTTAAAAATAAATAGTATCAGACCAGGCAAGAATTGTTGCGCGAATCACAAATAGCAAAAAGTTCTTAAAAATCTTTTGTCTTTTTTTTTTAGAAAAAGACCTAAAAATTTCAAACCATATGTTTACACTGAAATCAGAATTTCTTTTTACCTTCCTCAGTTACAAGCTTTTAATTATATGCTACACTTCGAGAAAAACAGTATATTGCATTCGCAATTAAGTGATAAAGAAAATTTTATATATATATAATGGAACGCACTGTTTAAACGTTCCACAATCGGGGTTCTTATGGGAATTTTTTAAAATCTAAATATCGAATATCTAATAAAGAAGCAAAATGAAGCTATGCAGTTTTCTATAAAACGTATGAAACATTGTTAATGAATACATATGCGTAAAATTTAATTGATGTAAAATGTGTGACAGAAATAACCACTATATAATAATAATTATAATAAAATAACTCTTTCTCCAGATTTCATGATCTCTAGTAGAGAAAAAAAAATTCAATTTTTTTCCTCTTTTTCTCCCCTCTTCATATAGTTTGACTTTCTTACCATGTGTATTTTCAGAAATTTGTTTTCGGGGGAACAGAATTTTACTGCTCGGTCACTTTTATTTTTGTTCAAATTGAACACCAACTTTGTTAAAGAAGGAAAGATTGC
This sequence comes from Dolomedes plantarius, assembly GCA_907164885.2. Classification (NCBI taxonomy): domain Eukaryota; kingdom Metazoa; phylum Arthropoda; class Arachnida; order Araneae; family Dolomedidae; genus Dolomedes; species Dolomedes plantarius. Next base: position 3,733,997 of record OU015493.1, read on the forward strand.
GTTACCCAATTTACTTTTTCAGGAAAGCTTTTATTTGAATATGCTTGCAATACGTAAAAGTGTATCTCTAGATGTTTTAATGCAAGGGCAAACAAGTAAGAAACATTTTTAGGTGTTACGAGGCTATTAACTATGCGTAATGAATTAAAATCCGACTTTCAATACTTAGACAGCCATCTTTTTTTTTTAAAGTGTAACATTTATTCACATCAATTAGCGAGTTGAAAATTCTGATTTCGACTTTAGTTAATTTTGTTTCCAAAGATGTATTTTCTTCGATTTTATCTTTGTATACGATTGCCACTGTTTTTAACACGTTGTTTGCCGCTACCAAATCAACTCGTTTTTTCACGCGCAAATGTTGCAGGCAGTTTTAAGAGTTAAATCCATGGATCAATCTATAAAATTCCTAAAGTAAATAAGTATTATAGTACCTGTGACCTTTACTATGATGTGAACGAGTTTCAGGCAAATTTTCCTATTGTATCATTTAACACTAGGAAGACGGCTGTCATCATTTTGACGGTTTCGGATATACTTTTAAAATATATATATTCGGATATACTTTTTGGATGGGAACAATTTTATTACAAGTAAATAAGAGTAAATAAGTAAATAAGTTTAAAAAATAAGTTTACAAGTAAATAAGTTTTAAGTAAATTATATTTATAAAAAAATCGTAAGGGATATTTTTATAGACAAAATGATGTAGAAGAAAATATTCAAATTAAATCTAATAGAACATACTAAAGAATATAGTACAGTTAATATAGTACAGATTGAGGAACATATCTTTTACTGTATTTTAATATTTTTTGGGATGATGTCCAATCGTCTGCAGCATTAAGGGGATGGTGGACTTTCAAATTACCAAAAATCGAGCAAAAATTGGAATTTTTTTTGGGGGTGTATTAATATTTTAAAGACATGTAAATATTGGAATGAAATGCATTTAAAATGTGTAGTGAAAAGAAAAATGAAAAAATTGGTGGCTTTAGAGTAGTAAGTATTAAAGGTAAATAAAAAATTATGTTTTAAATGACTTTTTCTCAAAATGAGAAATTTCCAGATTTGCAAGTCTTTAAAATGCTCCTCGCGTCATAATTTTTGACGAAATTTTATGAAATTTATAATAAAGATTCCTGAAATACATCGAAATAAAGTTATGTATCCATTTTAGGATTCGAGGTCATTTAGGTTAGAAAAGTTTAAGTTTAGTGTAGAAAAGTACAAAAATTTCGCAAAAATTCAGAGTACAAGCATAAAAATATTTTCTAAAAATTAACTATTCAACGAAAGCACAAAAAAATACATAACTTTGTTCAGAAAGTATTTATAAGCAATATAAATGCAAAATTAAGGGGAAAAGTTTAAAATTGAGTCGCAAGGAGCATTTTAAAGAAGGGTAATTTAATTTAAAATTTTTAATTATAAAATATTTTTTTAAAAATATTTATAAAATTTTATAAGGTGTTTAATATTGTTATACTTTAATGAATATATATACAAAATTTCATATCTCTGTGGTAAAAATTTCAAAAATCGTTTTGAAAGGTCCACTATCCCCTTAACAAGAAATTTTTTTTTTCCTATTTCGTTGTTAAGCACGTGACGATAAATTAAGTACCAGAAAAAGAAATCACGTGATCGGCATTTAATAAATTAAATTCTAAAAATGAATCTTTAAAAATTCATCGAAATCCAGAAAACGGAGGTAAATATTCGAAAAAGGTTTCATTTTAAAGGAAGTTTTATGATCTTTCTCGCGATATAAATTTTATAACCCTCAGATTATTGTTTTAAATGCAAACTTTAAAGAACGTTACAAAATGAGCTTAAAAATTTAATTTAAAAAAATCTAAGACGAATTTTTCAAAAATCTTTCTTTGTGCACCCTTAAACTATGAGAAGAATCGCCATGCAACATTTCAGCTCTTTATGTCCAGCGTTTTAGTCTGTTCGTTACATGTCAGTCACTGAGTCAGTCAGTTACGGAACTGTTTTATATATATAGACAACGCTCGTCCACACGAGGCTCACCTAGTCGACGATTATCTTGAAAGTGAGGATATTCGCCGGATGGATTGTCCAGCCAGACACCCAGACCTAAACCCTATTCAACATGTTTAGAACCCTCTTGGGAGAATCATCCTGGAGCTGAAAACTGCGTTGTTGCAGGTGTGAGAAAAAAAAGCACATTGGACTCATATTGGACTCATATCGACTCATATCATATTGAACTCATCAAACTACTTCGTTTCCAGTATAGCATCGCTCTGCGAGAGCTGTATGGACTGCGACAGGGTGCATATAAAAGTCATTTTATGTTGGATCTTGCAACGTGGGTTTTGGACATTCCTGCGCAGATGAGCCTAACTGACGATCAGGAGTGCGCACCATGACTCTTGTATGGTGAAATTTTTTTCTTTTATACCGGGTGCGTCATAAATTCGTGCAAAGTTCAAAAATTCGTAATAAAAGAAATAATGCTCGGAAAAATTTTCTGTTTGCGCGAATAGAATCAGAGGAAAATTGGGATTTTTTTTTTTTTTTACATGTAAAGAAATAAAAAAAATAATGATTTTAAAAAAATCCAAAAGTAACCGAAAGAGGTCGCTTTTGCGTGACCACGTTAAGCCTGCATTGCAGGAAAGACATGAGTTACCTGCTATCACTTTCATGCAGGAGGGTGTCCCGCCACACATTTCACATGATATCAAGACGTTCCTGTTGGAATCTTTCACTAAAGACAGAGTTCTATAAGTCGCGGTTGTAAGGTTCAGTGTCTCTCACGATCACCAGACATGACCCCGGGAAATTTTTAGTTGGGGGGATACGTAAAGTCTCATGTGTACCGGGGTTCCCCAACCACTTTGGTGGACCTGAAAAAAGGTCATTCGACAGACAGTCGCTGCCATCGATGCTACAATCCGCTGTAATGGGCTTATTGACGCGCCTCACTTGCCTATTATCTTGTGCTGGTAGTAATGCTGAACATCTGTTACTTTAAAATAAATGCACAGTCTCAAGCTATTGTGATCTGTTCGGTTTTGCTTGCTTTGCATAAAACGTCTCAGTATGACGTGTGAGCGCCCTCTTTCGGTTACTTTTGGAAGCTTTTTTTTTATATACATGGAAAAACATCCACTGTCCCTCTAATCTTATTGGCGCAAACAGAAAAATTTTCCGAGGATTACTTCTTTTATTACGAATTTTTGAACTTTGCACGAATTTATGACGCACCCGGTATAACTGTGTATCCATACGAAATTTCAATAAAATCTGTCCATTAGTTTTCCAGAAATGCGGCAAAATGTGAAAATTCTCTTAATTTTGAACACCAGTGTATGCATTCTGTTGTGGATTTTAAGCTCTATTGTCTTCTTGCCAAAAATACCTATTAAGTACATCCCCATAAAATGATATGTTTGAAAAGTTTAATGTGAAATAAATTCTCCAAATTTGTAATCATTTTTATATTAATGGCGTGTGAACTCTTGAAAAACCCTTAAATCAAACACTTCTTACGAGAAATAATTTATTACATCACTGAAGTTTCTTCGTAGCAATAAGTCCAATTTTAAAAGAAATTGTGTTATTTTTAAGCATTTATAGTATCAATAAATATAATTAAAATTGCATCTAAAATATATATAATTTCTATTGTGAAACATTTTTTCTGTAAATTGTGACTATTACTTGCTATTAACGTAATTTAATTTTAGATATTTGTGCTACATAGTGTTTTGCAATACTAATTGTGGTTTCATGTGTGTGATGCATATTTTGCTATATACATAAAGAACGTACAGAAGTTTTCAATGTAACTGAAGTGTTATTTAAATAGGTGTTTTATCTTTTTTAAGCTTACTTAATATTATTATACTCTATGTATGTAATATATACTATGTAATATAGTCTATACGTGTATAGATTTTATTGTAACGCATTTTCACCTTGCATATTGAATATTACTTGCCTTTAAACTATGTTAATCCAACATATTTTTGCAATACTAATTACGCTTTTAAATGAATGAATCTTTTAATTATATCAATCCACTGTAATTTTCAGGGCCCGACCAATTGTACATCATGCCGCAATGTTAGAGACGGACCTCATTGCGTCAGCCAATGTCCAGAGAACAAATGTAATGAAAATGGAGATTGCATACTTTGTCATGAAAAATGTGGTAAAAGGTAAATTTTTGATACAAATATTCATTCAATACACTACAACTTATCTCATGAGTTCGGCGGAAAAACGCCGGTTTCACGATGTCTTCTGTAAACATTAAAACCAACAAACATGTAAAAAGGATCTGAAAAAATAGTAAAAATAGCTTTAGAGTCACTGAGGCCAGTCGGTAAGTTATTAAAATACACTGCTGGCTATTAAACACCAGGAAGGAAAGCAAATAACAAAACTTTACTTACTGTACGTATACAGCATAGTAGGACAAAAACATGATTAAATTTGTAGGCAATTTGGGAGTGTACGGGGTCCGAAATTAGTACACACAGTTGACGCGTCTGGCAGCTAGGCATCGAGTCGAACTGCGCTTGGATGATAGATACGGGCACGTCATTCCATGCTGCTTCAAATCTATGCCCCACTTCATCAATCGTAGTGGCTGGAGAGCGGTGGCGGCCGAGTCTCTCAGCAACAAATGGCCAGATGTTTTCAATGGGTGAGAGATCTGGAGAACGTGCTGGCCAGGGCAACAGTCGAACACACTCTGTGTCGAGGCAGGTCAGGACACGACGGGCAACATGCTGTCATGCGTTATCTTGTCTAAAGATGACGTCTCCGATGCCACAAAGATAGGGGTCAGCCATCGGCCTTAAGATCTGAGAAATGTAACGCTGGCTGTTCAGATTACCGACGACGCGAACGCGAGGTGTTCGTGTCGTGTACCCAATGACTGCCCATACTATCACACCAAGTGTAGGGCCCGTATGACGATATCGAATGCAAGCAGGCCAAGTGCGTTCTCCTCGGTACCTCCAGACACGGATACGTCAATCATGATGCTGTACGCAGAACCGGCACTCGTCTGAAAAGACGACGTGGTGCCACTCCTGTATCCAGTTTTGTCGTTGGGCGCACCACTGTCTCTATGCTGCAGTGTCGAGGGAAACCGCAATAATGGTCACCGTGCAGACAGTCCGTGCTGCTCCAGACGTCGTCGCACTTTCCGTGCGGATACTCGTCGTGCAGCAAACAAGCCCATGTGGCTCCGTGTGGTCCGTGATGTGGCTGTACGATCCTGCAAGGCTGACCTGACAACATATCTGTCCTCTCGGGCGTTAGTGGCGGGAGGTCGCCGAGATCCTGCATGGCGTATGACGATAGGTATTACCCTCCTGAACCCCTCGATTCCATATTCGCACGACAGTCGTTGGATTCGGACCAATGCGATTAGCAATATCGGGGAAAGAAAATCCGCACTCTCGGTAGGTCCATTATCGAAATCCGACACGTGCTGGTAGCCATTTCTCCTTCTCGTTCGATGCAAAACACGATCTTCTCGCAAACAACTAACATTCAAATCCAATTTATGAATGAGAAACCCGCTGCGTAACTTTCCTTTTATGCAGTGCTTGAGATGCCATTTCTCCCTCCTGCGTCGTTCGATTGCGCTTAAGTGCTAATCGTTTGCAGCATCTTCCATTTCCTTTCATGCGAATTTGACGTTTGTATCATCCCTACTCCATGGTGATGCAATTTTAATGGGCAGCAGTGTAGTTCTTTCCGGTACATAAAAGCAGAATATGTTCCAGAGTCTCAAGATCTTTAGAGCCTACTGGTCAAATATCATTAGCTTCAAGGTTAAAGCAGTGCACGTTGGACTCCGTGACAGGATGGCCAGTTCTAGATTAAGGCTACTGTGTAGTAACACTATTGGATTCCATCACCTCAATGTTAACTTATGGAGAAAATTTGTCCAAAGATTACCGACTTGGATTTAAAGATAAAAAAAAAGAAATTGTACTCCGTTATAGAAAAAGAAATTATACACCTCGGTGCATTTGCTCGGTGCGGTGCTGCTTTAGAATATTTTTAAACAAATGAGGTCTAGTTTGAAAGAGAAATGTCTGTTGTCTTACACTGTTAAAAGATCAAAATTCTACGATCACTTTTTGGCGCGTTATCGTAATCTGAAGATGAAAAAGTGAATATTTTCCCACAAAACATAAAATTTTAAAAAAACTTAAAGTCCGACGAAGATGAGACATGTCTTACTTTGTCCCCCCCCATTTTTCTGCATCTATTGGTATCGCTCTCATCCCCATACCGCCAGCGGTTTCAAAGGAGATTGCGTAACAAGCTTTTTGACAGCGGCGGCAGCGGGAGTTACTTTTTTTTAGAATAGAGAGAAATAATGTTTTAATATTTAAATTGTTAGAGGAAAAATGTGGTAAAGTGTGTTTTAAACGCTCATAAATACCTTTGGTGGACGAAATGTATAACATGAATCGTGTTGCAAGGTGTTCAGGCTATCTGAAAATACCATCTTTACTGGATTATCAGCATTTATGTAGCTGTCAATAGTAGACATATTTTCTCCATGGGTTAACACTGAGGTGAGCGTATCCAATAGAGTTAGTACACAGCAGCGAAAGTGGCGGGAACCCTCTCAAAATAGTAGAAGCTGATTTACTCGCGGGATGCCCCTGGAAAGCTGATTTTCGGCGATCTAAGCACCAGTAGAAGCTGCTCTCCTGAGTCCAGCCTTTTTTTCCTATTTGAGCAACAAACAAATATCCGTTCATAAAACTGTACTTTAACTATGCATACGGTGGAATTCGGGCCGCACTCTGTGTGCATAAGCAGTTTCCCAAGATTTTCTTTTTACTAAACAATCTCGTTTTAAAATGCATCTCTCTATTCTAAAAAAAAGTAACTGCCGCTGTCAAAAGCTTGTCACGCTATCTCCTCCTAAACCGCTGGGGGTATGGGGTCGAGACCGATACCAATAGATGCAGAAAAATGCGGGGGAACAAAGTAAGACATGTCTCATCTTCGTCGGACTTTAAGTTTTTTTTAAATTTATGTTTTGTGGGAAAAAAATTGACTTTTTCATCTTCAGATTACGATAACTCGCCAAAAAGTGATCGTAGAATTTTGATCTTTTAACAATCTAAGACTACAGAACCTTTCTCTTTCAAACTAGACCTCATTTGTTTAAAAATAATTTAAAACAGACTAATATTGTCATCAAAATATTAAACCCACTTTTTCGTGAAATATCGTCACATATGTGGATGTAATATCGATGCTCCTCGAGTTTTTCTCTTACAAAGAAAATATTTACATCATCTGGAAGATGAAAGCTTTCTCATTCATATAAACCTCATTTCAAGTCTCTATCTTAAAATTTGGATTTTTAATTGAATTTTAAAGCTGAAACAGTGATTCCCCTCCGCAGTGATTCCCCTTCAACATTAAATGGATGGAAGCTGTTGCATAGCCCGAGAATCACCCCTATGTATCTCGCTATTAGCAACTTATTCCTTCAACTTGCTGTGCTTGAGCGCGCTGCTCGTATGCGACAGTCCCCGGTTCGATCCCGGTGGACGCTCATTTTTACTAATTATTCTAAATATTTGAATTTTATTCTTTTAATTCTTATTATATTTTTTATTTTACTTATCTGAAGAGGGCTTAAATTTTATTTTACTGCTGAGCACATATTTTCTAATGTACATATCTTGCTACTGGAGGTAAAGTCGTAGGACCATGGCACTCCAACAAACTCAATATACCTTGACCTTGACCCTAACAGAGGAGCGAGCGTAGCAGAGTGTAGAGATTAAAAAAAGCGTAGAGATTAAAAAAAAAATTGCTGAAAACCAGTTTTGTGTAAAACGAGTTTTGGGTTTTCGTTTTTCAACTCTCCTTCGTTCGATTATTAAGAGATTTAACAATTAAATGCACAAACTGTTACATACTGTTGAAGACTGTAATTTGAAATATTTCCTTTCGGGAGTTGTCGAAAATTTGAGATTAACATTGATGAGTACACGGCAATACATCTAGACTAGGTGTGTGTAATATAAAATTAAATTTAATGTCTCTGTGTGACACTAAGATTAAAGTATCTCCCTACGTTAAAATGGTTGTTTTGCTGCAAAATTTCTAAAACTAGCCGTTGAGCGACCAGCATGGTCACTTTTAGTTTTATATTTTCTTTAGCAAAACAACTCAATTGAAAGTAACCTATGTAAAGAATGTTACCATTACCTGTCATCATACATATACGTTGTTAAGGGGTTGTGGGAGCTCAGCCAAAAAATTTGTAATCATTGCTAAATTCACTATAAGGCATCGTGATCAAAATATGTGAATTTCCATAAGGATAAGACTGAGAAACCCAACACCAATGATTTTAAAAATTCCATCCCTCTCTGTATGTACAATTTTTTAAACTTAAGATAGCTACACTTTATCACTGCATCAAATAAGAAATTGTTGGGGAAAATTTTTTTCACTTAAAAAATGGAGTAAAACTTCAGCAAGTACTAAAATATAGTGTGGATTAAATCACTTTCTGTACGTACTATTGTTCACAATTCAGATATCTACACATCATATCAAATAATAAATTGTTGGGAAAATATCTTCACTTTTAAAATGGAGTAAAAATTCAGCGAGTACTAAAATATGGTGTGGATTACAACTATGATATTCGTAAAACTTCTTGATATACACAGTTGAGAATTTCAACAGTAGGAGATACTACAGTGACAGAATCAAAAGAACGGACTTTAGATAAACCTACATACAAGTGTCCATGACTAAAAACTGGATTTGATAGGTTTAAACATATTTTGTCAAAATATCAACGGTTGTACCATATTTCGCCACTATACACACGCGGTTTTAAATTGAGGACTGCCGCTAATGTTTACAACCGGTAGTTGCAGCCGTTGCCATTCGGAGTACTCAAATATCGTCGATTTTTGTGCCGCATACCTACGCGTTTTATATATATAGATTTTTTATTGCTCTGCTTCAAAGGCCAATCTTTTAGGACTCTAAAACTGTTTTACTTTTATTCATTCGACCATTGGATGAGAACTTATGGCCAATTTAATAAACCGAAAGTTATATTAAACGACCGAAAGTAGCCTCTTTAAATTCCTTTTCTAGAAAACTCATTTTTCAGTCATTTTTGTAAACGAGAAGGCTAATCATTTAAAAAGTTTTCAATATATTTCAATGATATTTTGCAACAGTGTTTTGCATATTACTCACTACGTTTTGAAGTAAAAGCTAAGCTATATGTGTTCATTTAATCATTCTACAGGCACCTGTACTTATAAAAAGATTATTATTATGTTTTAAATCAGTGTTTTTTACTTTTTGGGGGGAGTACATTTTAGTGATTTTGGGAAATATTGTACAACTTTAAATTTATAAAATGTTCCATCTGTTTTAAAATGTTATGAAATTTTTACCAAAATGATATTTCTTTTCATGATTTTATATCACATTTAAACCAAAAATATATGAACTTAATGAGTACTGTATATTTTTGAAATGAAGTGCTAGATACCTTGAACCAGGGGTCGGCAACTTTTTTTACTAGGAGGGCATATTTCAGAAATGCGAAAGTTCAGCTGGCATCACAGGTTGAAGAGGACGGGGGGGGGGGTTAGTATTTAAATAGGAAAATATTAATGCGACATAAATTTTAAATGCATAAATTGAAATTTCAATTTAAACATAAGTCTTAAATTTGATAATGAATGCGATGTTTGACATTGCAAATCTGCGGCCAACTCTTTGTAATGCTGCACATAAGTTGAATTCTCAGTTCTCAGGTATTGGTCCAAATGAGTGTGAGTGAGGCTGATCGGTACTTTGATTTTAAGTATTTCATACTGGAAAACAAACATTATGTCGACGCGCAAAGAGAGTTCAATTTGAGAGCAGGAAAAAGAAGCTGACTCACAGGCAGGGAGGGGAGACCGACGCTGCCGAGAGAGCAGGTTGCTCAGTTTTTGATTTTTACGGTTTTAGATTTTAAAATATGTTTACTAAAATTATCCATTACAACTACGAGTGTTTGTTGTTCAAACATCTATAAGTCAGATAGTTCAACGGCGGGCACTTTAAAATTGTTTCGCGGGCACCGCGTTGCCGACCCCTGCCTTAATACAGCATATATCTCCGGTATGGTGTAAATATATAACGGAGATATATTTAAAGCATATCATAATTACTGTCACGACACAACTTAAATTTGTAGTGATAGTGAAGTGTTTTGGATACTTTTAAAGTTACACATTATAGTTTAATTACAATATTTTATTACAATATTTTATTACAATATTTACGAAACAGTTCAAACTGAGTTTTGGAGGCTTTGATACATTTTAGTATCACCTGCTTTTGTATTCCAATTTAAGTAATACTTTTACTGATCAATATACACTGCTGGCCACCCAAAATGCAACACCAAGAAAGACAAGAGATATCACAACAAAATTTATTTTGTAGATAACATGTTGACCAAGTATCAAATGATTAAATTTATAGACTTCTGTGAAGTGTGGTTCCTGCCAAAATCAGTAGCCAGAGTAGCCGCCATTGTTGGAGATCACCGCTGCCACACGCCTCGGCATTGATTCAAAGAGACTTTGGATGAGTTCTTGGGGTACAGCAGACCAAGCAGCTTCCACACGTTGCAAAAGTTGATCTGCTGTGGCAGCTGGGGATGGAATCTGGGTCAATCGTAGAGCAACCATGGGCCACATGTTTTCTATCGTCGAAAGATCCAGAGAGCGAGGCGGTCAGGGAAGCAATTCAATCTGGCGATTGACGAAGAACCGTTGGACAATGCGTGCCACGTGTGGTCGCGCATTATCCTGTTGAAATATGGCTGTGGGCAAGCCCTGAAGGTAAGGAAGGACAACTGGCTCCAACACCTCGGAGATGTAGCGCTGGATGTTTAAAGTACCTGAAATGCGTACTAGAGGTGTGCGAGAGTGATATCCAATACCGCCACATACCATAATACCCGGTGCAGGACTAGTGTGGCGGTGCATAACGCAGCTGTTCAGCATCCTCTCTTCACGGTGTCTCCAGACTCGAATGCGACCATCGTGGTGTTGCAGACAGAAGCGTGACTCGTCAGTAAAGACAATTTCATTCCATTCTGCCGTCCACATCCTTCTGTCATCGTGCCATTGGCGGCGGAGACGTCTGTGGTTCTGCGTCAAGGGTAGACAAAGCAATGGACGTCTTTCGGACAGACCACTCTGCTGTAAACGGCGTCGAATGGTACGCGCAGACACTGGATGATGCGTTACAGACTGCATGTGCTGTGCTATGGTTCGTGATGTGACTGAGCGATCCGTCACTGCCATGCGCACAATTTGCCTGTCATCACGTGAAGTGGTGCGCTGAGGTGGATGCGATCGAACACGCCGGTCCGTCGTACCCTCCTGCATCCAACGATCACATATCCGCATTACAGTTGTTTGGTTTCGTCCAACATGACTACCGATTTCCCTGAAAGATAATCCACAATCACGGTAGGCCACTATCCTTCCTCTGTAGCACTCGGATACTTGATCAAAAGATGATCGCTGTTTTCGACGAGGCATAATTGGTCGTTTTTTTTAAAAACACAATTGCCGAACTTGAAATCGTCGAAATCTCCAAGCCTTAAATAGCGCTTTGAAGTGGCGCCACAGGCGCGCGTGATGTGCGTCTGCGCTGAAATTCTAATCATTTGCATATCTCACCTCCGCTAATGCATGCTGTAAATTTCATGTTATTTGCATGTTTCCTTCAGGGTGTTGCATTTACAGCGGCCAGCAGTGTATTTTACATTAGTTTCTTTATAAACTAACTAGCGGCCCGTCCCGACTTTATCCGAGTTGAACAATTATCTATCTTAAGTAGATATTAGGTAGGTATAATTTGTTTTAAAACTTCATGGTATACCACATTTTTCGTTTTTCTGAGGTTTTAAAATAAATTGATTCTCCGCATTTCCTGACCTAGGGAGACCAACATATAATTGTCCATGAGTAAAGCAACCTTCCCGTAAGTCAAGTCCAATATATTTGTATGTTTGACCTGGGGATTCGTTGATGGTGATGGCAAAAGAAATTTTTATTGGAAACTGTTATCGCTTAAATTGGAAAGGTAAATCTGTAGGGATCATTGGAATGCGGGGAATATGAACCAACTGACCTGCCGCTGGTCCTGTAAGAACAATGCTCTCAATCACATTATTTCGTAGCGATTTTACTTGGAGTCTAGTTCCATTGCCTAGATTAGGCGGATTTAGGTTCCGCAATAAATTTATTGGAATACCGACTTTAATATTTAGTGTTGAGGGGGGAGTCCTGAAGGGTTACGGGAATTAAGGAATTCCTGTGGATAATGTACAGCGTCCTCTGTGTCTAATACGGTATCAATGAATTTATATATATATTTTATCACCTGGTATTCTTTCTAATATTTGTTCATTGAAAAGATCCACAGAAAAATTTCTTGGCGAAACTATCGTACTCTCGCACATCCACGGGTAAATCTTTCTGACAAAGATTCTCAATTTCTGGGTACACATTTAAGATCAAATCATTTAGATTTGAGACAGACTTTCCTAACTCCTCTATTTTGATAAGGCCAAATTGTTCAGGTATTTTCTCGTCACCTACTTGTAATAGAAGACTCAAGAAATTCCTATCACCACCTCCTAAGTGGGCTCTCATGTTTGTTCTTAAGGTGATTGATTGCACAGAGCTCCATAAAGGAGATGACCTTAAGCAGACTTTAAGCATATCTACACGCGTTTCTCTAGGCACCACAGAAAGAGTTTGACGAAAGTCACCGGCAAATACGAAGGTGACGCCTCCCATAATTTTGTCTGAACTTCTTAGGTCTTTTAGAGTTCTGTCTACGGCTTCTTTATGTGAGCGGTGGCTCATCGTACATTCGTCCCACATGAGACAGACCTCTTGAAGAAGTTGGCCCAACGGCCCGTTTGTCTTATGGAACATATGGATTTTTTCTCGAGGGAGACATTCAAAGGCAGTTTAAATGTGGAATGGGCAGCTTTTCCACCACTAAGTAAAGTCGCGGCAATTCCGGAAGTTGCCACCGCAAGAGCCAGTCTGCCTGTTGATCGGATTTTGGCCAGTATTAAATTCATTAAGTAAGTTTTTCCGGTTCTACCGGGTGCATCGATAAATAATAATTTGCCTTCATTGTTTTCAACGCTATTCACTATGGCGTCAAAGGCTAGTCGCTGATCGGGTATTAAATTTGATACGTGATTAAAAACGTACTCATTCAGTTGGTTGCAATCATGTACCAATGTTGTCCTTACATAATCGCTTTCGTTGATTCTCTGTGGTGACGGCAGGCCAAAGTTTTCAAGTGAATTTTCGCTTAATAGATAAATTTTGTCATCTATTTGAATTAGACCTTGGTTTATGATATCATTTGATAATGGCATAAAGTCATCGTTATTCTGCTGACGCGATCGATGCAATATGTCTTCACAGAGACCCTGTTTAAATATTTGCCGTAAAGCAATGGTATCTGAAGGTTGACAAAATAACAAAATTGTCATAAACAATTCTCTCAGTTTAGGAGCCGAATCCGATTGTACAGCATCAGCTAAGGTATGCTTCCAATGTTCGTGGTCCTCAATAGGAAAGAGTTCTTTACAGGCTGATTGATAGGTTGGCATGACCTGTCCATTAACTGTCAAAAGACTTTGGAAAGATGTTGGACGGCGAATGTGTTGTAAAAGAATCCTTAAATGAAAGCATTCAGATTGGCTAGGATGAATACTGTACATTCTACCAAGAGCAGAGTCTTTCCTGATTCCGGGATGCCCTTCGACCTCTTGTCCTTATTTTCTTCGCGAAAACTTGTTATTTGCCTATGTGTAGTACTGAGAAACTTCGTGGTATAACCACGAAGTTTCAGTAAAAGTCAAACAATTACTGTAAGTCTTCGGGAAGTCGTCTGTGCTACATAAATCATAGAACGCCGTAAGTGTTGTAGCAGGAGTGCTTTCAAATAAAATATACTCTATGACCATTTTCTTGGTACACCGCTAAATGGGTTACTGTTTGATGCCTCTCATGATTGTGAAACTCGAGAATTCTTCAAACAGCTTCCGATGTCCTAATATAACGGCCATTTAAATATGTTTCGATCTCATTTTGTTTGTTTTCAACAGAGACAGTGGCCTGATCGGATCCTTTGTTGATATACACTGCTGGCCACCCAAATTGCAACACCAAGAAAGACAAGAGATATCACAACAAAATTTATTTTGTAGATATCATGTTGACCAAGTATCAAATGATTAAATTTATAGACTTCTGTGAAGTATGGTTCCTGCCAAAATCAGTAGCCAGAGTAGCCGCCATTGTTGGAGATCACCGCTGCCACACGCCTCGGCATTGATTCAAAGAGACTTTGGATGAGTTCTTTGGGTACAGCAGATCAAGCAGCTTCCACACGTTGCCAAAGTTGATTTGCTGTGGCAGCTGGGGGTGGAATCTGGGTCAATCGTAGAGCAACCATGGAAAACATGTTTTCTATCGGCGAAAGATCCGGAGAGCGAGGCGGCCAGGGAAGCAATTCAATCTGGCGATTGACGAAGAACCGTTGGACAATGCGGGCCACGTGTGGTCGCGCATTATCCTGTTGAAATATGGCTGTGGGCAAGCCCTGAAGGTAAGGAAGGACAACTGGCTCCAACACCTCGGAGATGTAGCGCTGGCTGTTTACAGTACCGGCAATGTGTACTAGAGGTGTGCGAGAGTGATATCCAATACCACCCCATACCATAATACCCGGTGCAGGACCAGTGTGGCGGTGCATAACGCAGCTGTTCGGTATCCTCTCTTTACGGTGTCTCCAGACTCGAATGCGACCATCGTGGTGTTGCAGACAGAAGCGTGACTCGTCAGTAAAGACAATTTCATTTCATTCTGCCGCCCACATCCTTCTGTCATCGCACCATTGGCGGCGGAGACGTCTGTGGTTCTGCGTCAAGGGCAGACAAAGCAATGGACGTCTTGCGGACAGACCACTCTGCTGTAAACGGCGTCGAATGGTACGCGCAGACACTGGATGATGCGTTACAGACTGCATGTGCTGTGCTATGGTTCGTGATGTGACTGAGCGATCCGTCACTGCCATGCGCACCATTTGCCTGTCATCACGTGAAGTGGTGCGCTGAGGTGGATGCGATCGAACACGCCGGTCCGTCGTACCCTCATGCATCCAACGATCACATATCTGCATTACAGTTGTTTGGTTTCGTCCAACATGACTACCGATTTCCCTGAAAGATAATCCACAATCTCGGTAGGCCACTATCCTTCCTCTGTCGAACTGGGATACTTGATCAAAAGATGATCGCTGTTTTCGACGAGGCATAATTGATCGTTTTTTGGTAAAAACCACAAGAAAAACACAATTGCCGAACTTGAAATCGTCGAAATCTCCAAGCCTTAAATAGCGCTTTGAAGTGGTGATGTGCGTCTTTGCTGAAATTCTAATGACTTGCATATCTCACCTCCGCTAATGCATGTTGTAAATTTCATGTTATTTGCATGTTTCCTTCAGGGTGTTGCATTTACAGTGGCCAGGTAGTGTATTTGCAGATATATTTAATAGCTTGAACTGATTGACAATATTCAACATTGATGTGTGCATTAAAGCTTCTGCACAGTATATATGGAACAACCATTTATTATTAACAGTGACCTCTGTCATTGTCACAGCATTGCCACTATCTTCAGGGCTTCTTCGACGATAAACTGGATAACCGTCCACCCCTGTTTCCGTCTCAGCTACAAGTTTCCGTGGCTTTTTCTCACTGCAAATTCCGTCAGAGAGAATTTATGTTAGGATCCCCACATGGGCCATGGATCATGTTTTTAACCACAATATCAAATAGTATCAAATAGTACCACAATATCAGGATCTGGAAGCTCGGCTGATGTTATGTTATCGACCTCGTTAGGTTTTAGTTTGCTTTCAAGCCATAACAAAATACGTATGTACGTGAGGTAATACTCTTTTCTGCCATTCAATGCTAAATATGTAAACTTTTGTGGTACCGAAAATTGCATTTTTCTTTAACAGCTTCATAAGTTTTTTTACCTTTAAATTAAACACACGTGCCACAATGTCATGCCTACCGTAGGATCTTTATCCGGGGAAATTCCCTTTCAATTTCAGGCCATTCGTTGTTACACGTGAACGTTATAAACAAATCAGGTCTGCCAAAGTTTCGGGCGTATGACATTGCATCTTGCGTCTTTTCGTGCATGTACCTGGGAGAACCTGTGAATGTTGAGAGTAATATTATATGTTGACCAATATTTTGTGGATTCAAGTTCTGGTCTTGATTTACAGCATCTCTTAGATGGATGTAGTTTTCAGCTCTCAGTTTTGTTTGATTCCTGCGGATAAAATCAAGTCGTTCAGTAATTATCTCAGACATCACATCAACAATATGTTGGTTAAATAGATTTCTGAAATGATGTAACGGATTCAAGCTGTCTGCTCTAATCATATGCATATACACATTAAACTGTATGCATGTGACAGTCTTATTACGTGCAGAATTTTCTTGTATATTCAGACAATAGCCATCTTCACCTCTTGCGAAAAGAAGGGGGTTTGTAAAGGGTCATAGGATCTATGCAATTCTGAAACCCATCGTAATTGTCCATCCCGACCCTGTAAAATAATGTATCTTGGTCCTTTGTCTTCGTTCACTAAAAGAACAGCAACTTCATCAGTGGTAGGAGCATTATACCTCCCTCTATGCGTATTAGCCGGACGACGATCTGCGTGGATTATTAGTTGCAATTCGTCTGAATCTATATTCTTTTCCAAGTTGTACTTAATGGATTGAATGTAACTGTTATGTTCGTGTAAAGTTTGCTGAAGCTGTGCTATAAGCTCTGCGTTTCACCCATTTAAGACTGGCGTTGCGAAAACGGAACATTAATTTCTGTATTTTTTAAAGGCATGTTCTAAGTTTTGTACGTCTGAAGTAACATTTTTATTTTATTCTCTATACTTTAATTGATCATAATAAATTTTTTGTTTCCACATTCGCCCGCTTTTAGCACTTTAAAAGAATTTGTTTTTTACTGGTGTTTTGAAAGGGAAAAAATGACTAATTTCAAATAATAAACTTAGATAGCAGCACATGTTAAATTTCCGATTTGATGTTTGTTCTGAGTTTACTAGAGACTACAGAAAAAAATGGCTCCAACAGGTAAGGCATAATTTTTGTTTTTATGTTTCTTAATTCATATTTTTAAAAATGTTGCGAAAACGCAACATCAGTCCAATGAGTATAACTTAATTCCAATGTGAATTATTAGTGCTGCCTAGTTTTTATGCAGTAGATTGGTATTTTTTTCATTTCAGATATGTTTGTCTCTAGAGAAAAGCGATTTTTGACATTGGAAGAGACATTGGAGTATTTTCATGGGCTAGAAGATGATGATATTTCAGAATCGTCCTCAACAGAAGCTAATGATGAACCATAATTCGTCATTATCCCTCCAGATCCGGATGATTTGACAGATTAAGAAGCTATTGACGATAATATTTTATGTGAAAATGTCGAAACACCTAAATACATTGCAGGTGAAATCGACATTTTTTTTCTAATAAATGTAAAATCAAGCAATATAGTAAGAAAAAGGAGCATATTGTATGGGAAAAATGGATACTCTACATGGATGTAATGAATTCTAAAATAAGTTTTAGTAATAAGTTTTAGTAAAATAAGATACACATAATTCTAATAGTTTATGTGTATCTCTCAAAGATATAGAGTTTCAGAGATCTATATCTTTGAGAGAGCCATATCTTTGATAAAAAGGCCTGAAGAAATGCAGATGAATTCTATTTTACCTGAAACTTCACATATTGGAAGACCACGTTCAATTCAAAATCTAATTATCAACGAAACTCGAAAAGACCATAAATATGGGCCATATAATTACTAAAAATAGTGAAAATAAACAAAAAAATGTAAACACTGCAAAAGTCAAACAATTACTGTATGTAATAAGTGCAATGTACCTCTTCATGCGAAATGTTTCAAAGATTTTAAATTTTTAAAATTTTTTTTTTATAATTTAACCTTTTTATATTTTAAAAATTTTTATGCCGCTTTGGACTGATGTTGCGAAAACGCAACATTTTGTAACTCTCGTAAAAATAAATTTAATTTTATGGAAACAACTTTTTTGTGTAATTAATGTTCTAAGAAGTGTTAAAAAACTAGGGAAGTCATTTGTTAAGGAAGTCATTTGAAAAATGGTATTATAACGTCTTTTATTATTTAATAAATGTGTCGAAAGGGAATAATTTCCCATTATGAGATCTTTGATTAGTTGCGGCGGCTCAGGAATATCTATTAAATGTACTTATCCTGCAGCGCAACAAAGTCCTTGAACTTCGTCCTTCCATTTCTTGGCTTTGCATTTATCACAAACTTTGTTCATGTTTCCAATTTGGATATCTTTGTGTTCACTGTAGTTATTATCTAGGATTGTATTGGAAGGGAGATCAAACTAACTGTGTACAACAACCTGAACATTTTGCTGATGGTGGATTTCGTTTCGAGGAAGATTTCCGACCTCCATGCCTGTATTATTTTCAGAAATGTAGGTATGTACCTAGTTCCAATTAAGAAGGTATGTATCAATCACTAAATATTTACAAAAAAAGCAACTGGTACAAGTATGATATCTCCCCAAGAGATTTCTCGCCAAATCTGGCGTCCTTTGTTTTGGTTGTAGTGTTGCCGGTTTTTACTTTGGTGTAATGCTCAGTCAAAATATTAAATAACAGTTGCTATTTAATTTTTTGACGGGGGTTGGGTTGTTAAAGAGCACGAATTGCAAAAAATGTGGGTTAGAGATTAAAGTTAAAAGTTCTTATTCTGATGGTTTTACATTAGTTTGTAGGAAAGTTATTGGGGGGGGGGGGCAATGTAACACTGAGAAGTCTATTCGGCATGGTTCGTGGTTTTCTAACTCTAAATTAAAGTTATTTGAGGTTTTATATATTACTTATGAGATTTTGAGGGGTACAACAACTGGCCGAATTATGGAGGAATATTCTTTTGCAAAGACTACTTTGGCTGATTGGAGACAATTTATTAATGAGACTGTTTTGGATTATATTAAATTGTCTTCCGAGAAGGTGGGGGGGGGGGGGGGGTAAGGTCGTCGAAATTGATGAGTCGAAATTTGGGAAACGAAAGTATCATAAGGGACATAGGGTTGAGGGCCATTGGGTGTTTGGAAGGGTTGAGAGGAATTCCGGGAGAGTTTTTTTAGTTGCTGTGCATGATAGGACTGCCAGGGACTTCAGTGTATTCCGATTGCTGGAAAAGTTACGACTGTCTCGAGCAGGAGGGATTTGATCACCTTAAAGTAAACCATAAGCTTACATTCGTTGACCCCTGTAACGATGTGTTCTCGTTACAATTTTTCCGTAATTAATTTTAATCTTTTAATTATTTAACTTCGGTAATGTCTTGCCTAAGTTGTATTCCTTTAACTTGTATTTTCTTAATTTTTATCTGGTCCCTGATGGACATTTGGTTATCTGTTCCCACGCTTGGTGTGACCGTTAAGGCAGCCTCTTTCTTTTGTATAATTGGGTTTCTCCGTTTGTGAGTTTTTGTACATGTGTGGTCCGTACACATCTGTTGCCCTATGGCTGTTGGGGAACACTGCACTTATCTGATTTCTTTAAGTAGACTCAGTGTGGTGCAGTATTTTTACGACAGCAATTTAAACTTAATTGCACGGCGTCTTCTTTTTGAGTGCCCCCATTTTTCCAATTACCTCTTCCTGCATGGTGGGGAGGCTACGACCTTCCCTTATTTTTCCAACCTCTTCCCTCGAGCAATTATGTCAACAAAAGTTAGCCGTTTCTCGGGATAAAAGCCGGGGTACTGTCCGTGCAGGTTCTTGGAAATTGGCGCGCGGTTGACGTCAAGGGTATCTTGAGCCAATGGCAAGCCTTGGCGAGTTTAGGGCCTCCAGTTTGGCGGTATTTGTCGCACATGGTTCATTTTTCTCTAAAGTTGTGCACATGTAGAATTAATATTTTTTTGTTACTACTTGGCGAGCGTTATTTGTATGGCAACCTATGCTCTCATTTTTTTTGCTCTGTCCAGATTTGAAAGAAAAAGTTCAGACTTGTGATTTTTTTAAAAACTATTGGTTGTTTTTGTGAGCTCTCCCCAGGACGAGCCATTTTGGCTCTTTTCCTGCGGGAGATGCTATAATTTTTATTAGAGTCTTGGCTCATGCTTTTAATGATAACATGTTGATTTAGTATACATTGTAGGAATCGTTCAGCTGAAGACGAGCTACGTGAAATGTTTATTAGTGAGTTCTTGTAAAACGTTAATCAGGAGATGCTTCTTAGAATAAAGAATATTGTTTTTAACTCGAAGTCTCATGGACTCGTTTGATTTGAGTTACCCCTCAGTCTGATGATTTTACCTGACCTGGGTTCCGAAACTACCACTATTTTTAGTACTATATTTCCTGAATATGTTTGCCGGCCTTCTGATAATTGATGAGATGTCTACCAGCGATCAACATCCGTACTTCTTCAGGGAGCGGACTCTGGTTCAGTCGGGCACAACCGGTCGCCGTGGAGATGATATCTACAACTCCGTAGAGGCCCTCATAAATATCTCGGCCTTGCAGACTATCTACGTGAATTTTTCAGGTTCCAGTGTAATCATCTATTATAGAAACTTTGAACTGCTGCAACTATAAATTACATCTTCAAAGACAATGGTACCTATTCTTCATCTCAATAGACTATGGCCTTGTTTCACCGTCAAAGATTATGATGGCCCAAATTTTACTATACAACCCCGATACTGGGTGTCACAAGAATACAACTGAAAGTACGCGGAGGCACGTAAAAGCAACGTTGCCTGCGCACAATCGTAAGGCAGATTTTTATTCTACCTAGCGATGTACATGTTTCGGAAATCATGTTTAGCGGCAAATGTAGATTGTTTTAATAAATTTATTCAAATTGGTTCGGGGATTAACTGGGAGTAGTGTAAAATTTCGGTATAGATACTTTTTTTTAAAATTCTATTGCCAACATGTATTTTTTTATAGTATTTGTGCTTTAACTTATGTTTAATCAAGAAATATATATATATATATATATATATATATATATATATATATAAACAAGATATATTTTATGTTCATTTAAATGAATTATTATTAGTTGCACTATACTGACTTTTATTCGCGGGGGGGGCACCCCCCCCACCTAACAAATTTCTTATTATTTTTCAGCTTTTATTTTTTGTATTTATGTGTTTTTGTGCTTTTCTGTGGTTGTACTGTAATGAAGCGCTTTCAAAAAAAGATTAAAATTAATATTTTAAGAGAAAATAAAAAGTTTGAAAGCTTGATTCATTACATTTTGTGTGTAAGGTCGGTAACGTCTTTAATGCCGACGTAATTATAGGGCAAAGCGTTTGTCGGCAACATTAGCCAATTTACGAAGGTTTTATGAGCCCAGCGTATGTGGGGTCTGTGATTCCAGACGCAGATAAGTTGTGGATGGCACCGTTTGTGACGTTAAGTTACAATGACTCTTTGTGGGTGATGGATTGGAGGGGAGCGTTAGAAAACCACATGGTTTGGCGGTGTTTGCGGGTGGTCAATCAGCTGTTTGGATCATTGCGTAAGAGGAGCGTTTTTGACTAAGAAAGAGGGTAGCAAATGAGAGGTTTTTAGGTGTTGAAACTTAACAAATAAAAAGTCGAGAGTTTCCTGAATGGCTGGTGAAATGGTTCCGGAGGCGGGAACGTTTAAGAAATTAAAAGATTGAAAGTGAGTTTTTTTGAGAGAAGAGAAAAAGTCAGTCAGTCGGAATCAAGGAGCCTTCCCTGGGACTCGACTGAAAAATAACCTGTCCCTTTTTCTTTGCACCAAGACTCCGGTGGAATATTCCCGGAGCAAAAATAAAATAAGAAGGAGATTGAGATTTCGTCGGGGAAGCTGTAAGGTCCCCGCACCCCTGTGTTTGGTTTTCGAAGCTTGTTTTGACGAGTGAAGCTGTTAGTCACTAGTACATCTAAAGTTACGTAGAGAAAATATACAGTTTGTGGAGCGAAGCCGCATCTAAAGTTACTCAGAGACGTTTAGAGAGTTCGTCGAGTGGAACCCGCATATGAGTGAATTAAAGACACCATCATTAGTTCGTAAAGTGGAGACCGCACGCAAATTTGATTTGTTCAGTTCCCACGGTTTTCGAGTTCGTTTTGGTGAGTTAGAGGAATAGGATAAGTTTTGGATTATTTCGGTTAGGGTCAGTTTAGTAATTTATAGTTTAAAGTCTTTATGCTCCCTAATCCTATAAAGGTGGTGAATAAATCGATAAATATTTTAATTAAATAATTGTATAAGCTAAAAATTTGAAATATTGATTAAGCTAACAATTGAAAAGTGAATATTTTTGCAAAGAAGGTTTATGATTATAAATGTTCGTAGCATAATTTGTAAATATTAGTTTTTTTTGTAAATAAATTATGATCTACTTTAAACGTAATGAGTTGGTTTAATTTATGTCTATTTGATCTGTTCGTTATTGTCAATTAGTGTCCAGAGCTTTTGGGTTGGATTCAACAAAATAAACTTAAGCACAACGCAACCAAATAATTTTAATTATAAATAAATATGTACTAACCCAAATAAACTACGTTTTACGCCCAAAATCTAAATTCAGGACAGACAATATGACATGTACAGTATAAAAAATGTGTATTTTTGGGACTTTCCGGAATTTCCTGTTTCAAAGACACGCGTTCTGCTTGCCAACAAAAAAAATATCGCCAAAATAGCCATTGGGGGGGGGATATCATACTAGTTCCGAGCAACTTTCAAACGGAGTCTAGATTATCTATTTTTAATATATCTAACCAAAATTTTGATCAATCAAATTTAAAAATGAAGATCTAAATTAACGCCAAATGAGACATGAGTAAGTAAAATGTATGGTAAGACTAAATAAGACGGTCAGATTTGGCGACATTTGGCTCGATTTTTTTCGCTAAAGACTTGGCGCGTTTTATTATTTGCGATAAAGAAAAACTCGCCAACGGATTGGCGCGATTCAGGGTTTGCTAGAAATGAAAAACAAACCCCATAAAATAAAACAACGCATAAACAGAACACACATTTTACAAAATCCAAATAAATAAATTATATATATATATATATATATATATATATATATATATATATATATAACTGTTTTTACTATTAATTAAACTGTCCAGTACCTATATAATTAAATACCCAATAAGGGCGGGAGGAATTGGGTCCCCAGACTTAGTCATGAAAGGTCACATGAAATGAGCTCCTGTTGTATAGAAATTTCTATGAGAATCTACCGGGAAAATGTTACACTTTTTCGGCATTTGTTATTCAGCTTTTACGGCAAGAGTTTGTATATATATATATATATATATATATATATATATATATATATATATATATCCATGTTGAATGGATAATTAAATTGATGTTACAAATTTTCCCAGTTAGAATAACCTAATTCACAGTAGAAGTAAACCATTCTTAGAACAAGTAATGGTTTAAAAATTGAAAAATTTAAAAGTAAAGGATGCATATCTCAATAAAAACCCAAACAAACAACAAAGAAAATACAAATTGACAGAAGCACAAAGACTTACGTTCAGTTAAATTCCTATAGTCAAAATGTCCGTTCAATAGTAAAACTATAGAATTGTTAACGTTTGAAATTACCAAGTGATTAAAACTCTTCCCAACCATCGAATAATACACAAAATTTAAACTCACCTATCTAATTGGTCGAAATAAATCACCTGTCAAAATCATGTGATACATCCGTCACGAAATAATCACATGATATATACGTCAGAAGTTTGCAGGAGAAACAACCTTGGCGCCATAATCGTCCAAGCCTGGCAACCAAAAACTCTCACCAAATTGGCGAAAAATCTACCTGACCGTCTTATACAGTCTAGCCAAATGGGGGTAACAACAAATACGATTAAAACGAACTAACATGTAAACATTTATTTCATATTCCGAGATGATCTTTTTGACTATTGTTGCCAATTCTAAGACAGCGAAAATAATAATATTTCCTTTTTAACAACAAAAGTATTTTCACGTGAATGTTAAAATTCAGTGAAACCTTTGGTGAAAATTACGTTATATTATAAAACGATACATCTATACTATTATTACAAAGAGACATTGATATTTGTGCCAAATGAGACATGAATAAGTAATATGTACAACATCAAATGCGTTTAAAACGATTGGAACGATTTTATTTGATCTTTTTAACTATTGTTTGCCAATTCTAAGACAGCGAAAATAATATTTCCTTCGAAACAACAAAAGTATTTTCCCGTGAATATTAAAAAGTAAATGAAAACTTTGGTGAAAATTACGTCAGATTATAAAACGATGCATCTATACTAATATTGTAAAGAGACCTTATTGATATTTGTTGCCAAATGAGATATGAGTAAGTACTATGTACAAGAACAAATACGTTTAAAACGATTGGAGCGACTTTATTTTGCGATAACTCCTAAGATATTAATTTAAATTATATAGTTATAGCAGAAAAAGTCAGATTTTCGATAAAAATAGAATAAAACATTTTAAAAAAATTTTTTAATTAAAAATTCTAAAATCCGGCTACGTCAGGCACTGAATTGTGTTCGGGGCCACCCGCATGCCGATTTTGATACGATTTGGCCCCATAGCCTATCCGATATAGAGTCCACACAAAAAAACACGAAAAAAGCACCAAAATATGGCACACAAAATTTAATAGCATTTTTAATAAAAAATTCAAAAATTCGGCTACGTCAGGCACTGAATCGTGTCCGGGGCCACCACGTGCCGATTTTGGAACGATTCAGCCCCATAGTCTCGCTGTCAGCGAGGACAGCCGCGGAAGCTGTCGAAATATGCAACTTTTAGGGGTAAAATCATTAAAACATTAATTTAAAAAACTCCGGTCCCCGATTTTCAAAAAATAATTTGCCTATGTTTTAATCTGAAGTATCAACTATATCTATACAAAATTTCAGCTCAATTGAAGCAATACTTTTTCACTTATAAAGGAACAAACATAGGCCTATTCGAAATCTAATATATAAAAATGAATGTTTGTATCTCTGTAATTGTATAGAAATCCACAGTTTAGGAGCAACGATCGTGAAATTTTACATACAGGCGTCTTTAAAAACAGCCGAGGGTCTGAAGAACTTCAAAAATCGAAATTAATTACCGTTGATTTTTAATTAATAAAAAACCAAAAATTTTGAAACTAAATGTAAGATGTTACACTTTGTGGAATCACCACTCTGAATATGGCGTCCACGTTAGGCTTAGCTGGCAAACAGCGAGCGAAAAGATAAAAATAAATAAAATCAAAAAGTTTCAAGTTATATATTAAACCAGAATAATAAATGAAAATAATAATCTTTCAAGTCAGATTTTATACTCTAAAATAAATCGGATCCAACGGCATATTGACACTATCACACGCGATGGAAAATTCGAATCAACCACGCTAAGTGTCACGAGATCTTTTTTAATCGCTACTGCAACCCCCTCACTTATGTCTTTGTGTCTATTGAAGAGTTAAAGACTAAGCTTCTATCCTGCTAACTTATTTCTGACTTAAAACTCCTCTCACTCCATAAATACATGTATATTCACCAACCCATAGCAACTTTCCAGAAATATTAGTCGAATATTTTCCTGTTTACTCGATAGAGCCGTATGTCGCTGTGGCGCATTCAGTAAAAGCGTTCATTTACTATGCTACACGACGCGGGTTCGAATACGGATCGTACAAATTTTGCTAAACCTGTATTTTCAGCTTTTTTATGGAGGCTTTTTTATTTCAGCTTTTATTTTATAATTTTTAAATTATTATTATTATTATTTTTATTTATTATTTTATAAAAATTATTTTTATTTTATTTTATTATTTTTAAAAATTATTATTTTTATTTTATTTTATTTTTCATATTATTAATGTGTATAACATTTCGTATACTTTTTTTTCTATGTTATTTATACTGTGTTTAGTTTTTTAATGGATTTTGGTAGGTTTATTATAAATTTATATATTTTATGTTTTACTTTTCAGGATTTTTTGTCCAATGATAAAGGCTAAATCTTTTCTATGTTATTTATACTGTATTTAGTTTTTAAATTGATTTTGGTTAACAAACATTCGACAATTTGACATTTTTACTTTTCAGCTTTACTTTTCAAAATTCTTTACTTTCCTAAACACAATTTGACTTTTTCCTTTTCAGCTTTTAGTGGTTTATTATAAATCTATATATTTTATGCTTTACTTTTCAGGGTTTTTTTGCTCCAATGATGAAACGCTAAATCTAGCTGAATTCTGAAGAAATTATTGTAAATTTATGGTTTTTTTATGTTGGGTTTTCTTTTTATTCATGCGTATAACATTTCACATGCTTTTAATTGTATGTTATTTATACTGTGTTTAGTTTTTAAATTGATTTTGGTTAACAAACATTCTTAAAATCCCGGGCAACGCCGGATAAATTATCACCTGTGTAGGTTGATAATTTATAAATTTTAAAACTGTTACCACATGTATATTTACAGATCCACAAGAACTTTCCAATATTTTTAATTAATAAATAACCAACAACTTTTGAAAGATGCGACTCTCGATTCACAGGCGCTCAGTAGATGGAGCCACTATTTTAAACTTTTAGTATTCCAACCATAAGACAAAAAAATATATTTTTTTAAAAATCGTAAGGGATATTTTTATAGACAAAATAATGTAGAAGAAAATATTGAAATTAAATCTAATAGGACATACTAAAGAATATAGTACAGTTTGAGGAACATATCTTTTACTGTATTTTAATATTTTTTGGATAATGTCCAATCGTTTGCCGCATTAGCAAGAAAAAAAATATTTTTTCTTGTCTATTTCGTTGTTACCTGACGATAAATTTATTTAAAGTACCAGATAAAGATATCACATGATCAGCGTTTAACAAATTAAATTGTAAAAATTAATCTTTAAAAATTCACCAAAAATTAGAAAATGGAGGTAAAGATTCGAAAAGAATTTCATTTTAAAGGAATTTTTATGATCTTTTTCGTGATATAAATTTTACAACACTCAAATTATTATTTTAAATGCAAACTTTAAAAAAGTTACAAAAACAGATTAAAAATTTAATTTAAAAAAATCTAAGAAAAATTTTTCAAAAATCTTTCTTAGTGCACCCCTACATTGTAAGAAGAATCGCCATGCAAAATTTCAGTCCTTTAGGTTCAGCGGTTTGGTCTGTACTTTGTATGTTAGTCAGTCAATCAGTCAGTTAGTCAGTTACGGAACTGTTTTATATATATAGATTTTTATTACTATCTTTATATCGTAACGTTAACTTCATGCGCACACATTATTTTCCTATGCTTTTTTTTATTATCTTTATAATAAGCGTAATTTTCATATGATTTTAAACAACAATCGTTTTTAACTGGCATTCAATTGGCTGTTAAAACTTTATATGTACACCCTATTTAAAAGAAGTAGGGTGTAAATTGTACGGTGGAAAGTTGGTAAAATCAAAATTTTGTGCAATGTATTTAATTTCTCGATTAAAAGTAGTTTTTTTTCTAAAAATTGATTTATTTCGCTTGAAAAGCTAAATATTTTATCCACGCGGTTTATATTATAATTACTATCTTTATATCGTAACGTTAACTTCATGCGCGAGCATTATTTTCTTATGCTTTTTTTATTATTATCTTTATAATAGCTTTATTTTCATATGGTTTTAAACAACTATCGTTTTTATTCATATTATGTTGGTTTTTTATTAATTAAAAAGTAAGGGTAATTAATTTCGATTCCGGAAGTTCTTATCTTTATTTTCATATGCTTTTTCATTTACGAATTATTCAAATGTTGGTTAAAAAACTTTTGCGTAATTTATACATTTGTGTGTGTTTAATTATTGAAATTAATAAATTTATATTTCTGGAGAGGATGTTTCAGTTTTTAGTGGTACTATGATGAAAGGCTGAATATACCAAAATTCTGAGGAGTTTATTATGGAGAGAAAAGGAATTTAATATGTAGAGGATGTTTATAGGAGTTAAATGTGGAGAGGAGTTGAATTGTTTGCAGCCCTCAATCAAACACTTCATTTATTAAGAGGCAACGCTGCAGTCATATCATTGTTCTATTGGAAATTTCTGCTGAACCTGTAATTGCAGCTTCTTTATTTTACCCCATTGATGAAAGGCTAATTCTATCTGAATTCTGAGGAGTTTATTATAAATTTATATATTTATAGATTTCACAAGGTTTTTTTTTCTGTTATTTATACTGTGCTTAGTTTTAAATTAATTTTGGTTAACAAACATTAGAGAATTTGACATTTTTACTTTTCAGATTTTAGTATTACAATGATGAAAGGCTGAAATTCTGAGACTTGTATAACATTTCACATATATTTTTTATGTTATTTATACTGTGTTAAATTTTAAATTGATTTTGGTTAACAACAAATATTCTTAAAATCCCGGGCATCGCCGGGTACTGCAGCTAGTAATCAATAAATTTCACAGTTTCAATGAAACACACTGATTTTTGAATAAAGTTCGATTTGCGCAAATTGTGCATAAAATTGTACGTAAATTCAAAACATAAAGTTTATAAGTTAAATAAAGTTCTGTAATATTATACCAATAAATTTCCAGTTTATAGCCAATAAATAGTAAATCTTTTTTACCTTAAATGTTCAATAAAAAGCGTAGTTCCATATGTGATTTTCTTCAATAAACCCTTAAACGTTGCCAATTTCAAAAATCCTTTTTGTATTTATCAATACCTCCTCCACTTTAATATTTAAAATATTAAATGTTTTACTCATAATAAATGAAAATGTAGTTTGATGTGTTGCCATGGTTGACAAAGAAAATTGAAATGTTAAATGTTTTGCTGATAATAAATGAAAATATTGTTTCATGTGTTGCTATGGTTACTTGACTATGGTTGACAAAGGAAAAGTTGTAAAGGTGAAGCATCAGCTGAACATTTAGGCCCTTAACTTTCTTTCTACTGATCAGATGTGCATAATATATAGCCTATGTCCATCTGGAATAATGTACCTTTCATATAACGAAATAATTTTTGAAATAGGTGCAGTGGTTCCGGAGATTACCCTCCATATATAAACAAACTTACAAAATCTGCTCTCTCTGTATACATATTAGTATAGATACTTGGGATGCAATATTTTACAAATTTCATGAATCATGTAATATATTTAAAATATTACATCCTTTGAATGAATCTATATTAATAAAAGGAAGTGTTTGTGTGTGTGTGGTCTCCAGACGACTCTATCTCACTTACAGTCATGAACTTCTGCCCACAGGCAGTGCAGACGATCAGTACGTGCACCTAGAAGCCCGAATTTTAAATTTTATTACCGTTAATTTATAATTAATTAAAAAACAACAATTTTTGAAGGGTAATCCAGAAATGTGTTGTGATGATAATTAATAGTTTTACAAATAATTAACGTTTACTTTAATATCGGGGGTTGAGATAATTAAGTTAGTAAAGTAAACAAGTAAATTTTAGCAACGGTTGTGCTTTGTTTTAATCAATTTATTACGCCTTTGCTAAATATATGTGATGGTTAAACTTGTGGTGATCAAATATTAACAATAAGGTTAATAATTAAATTACGATGTTATAATTAAACTACCGTATGTTGTAAAAATCCGAGTTTATAATTTAAAAAAACGCCTTCTTGGAAAAAAAAAGCAGGCTTACCGCTGATTTTTCAATCCGACTTGCACAATCTAACTAATATGCTATGTATACAATCTAGCTAATATGCTATAAATATGCTATGTATAAATATATTACGCAAAAATAAAATATATAAACTAAAGAAAATCAGATTAAAAAATCCTACAAATTACTCACGTGCAAAAACTTTTTGCAGCCTATTTAGGCAGCGCTGCAATCGCGTTTCAGAATTTTTTTATTTTCATGAATTTTAATGATGTATACACGTGCATTCAATAATTGGATCCGGTAGGCAGCGCTGCAATCGCGTTTCAGAATTTTTTTTTATTTTCATGAATTTTATACACGTGCATTAAATAACAATTAACTTAACCTACAAATTTGTTAAACAGACGATTTTGGTGTTTTTAATTTCTGTTTTTATTGTATTTTTGCCCGTGAGATTAATATAGGCTGATATATTTGTGACGCGGTAGCTCCGGAAGAGTTACTTGACAGAGGCATACACAGAACACGGCAACTATTAGGGGAATATGTACGCACACGGGTCGATTTCAGATGTACAATCTGTGAAACAATCTTTTAAAATGCGGAGGCTTCATCTTGAATATATTTATAAATACTTAGGATTCCTCTACGTGACATTTAGTCTTTTATATGAAGTTTTACCACCTCTCTCTCTTGGCGAAAGAAAATAATATTGCTTCTATTCAATACGACTCATTAATACAATGAAATCATTATTAGGGATAAGTATCTAATTGAAAAATTTTAGTTGAAAGGTATGAAATTGAAAAACTTTAATTGAAAAAAAATCAAATTGAAGCATTCTTTTCAGGCAGAATGTTTGAAAGCAGATGAGCCTTTCCCAGATGGCTTTTATCAAAAATACAATGGATTTCACGAAGATGGAATATTGAAATCGCTCTCAGAAAAATGGGTAAATTTTCTTTCACTAGGAACTTTATCATTCTAGTAATTTATGTCATTTAACCCGTTGATAATTGTTATTTTTAAGCAGAATATGAGTGTATGGATCAAACCTCAAAATTTTGTTGTTAACATTTATTGTAATGTTCTTTCGTTACTTTTTGTACTAACTTGGCCACACAACGTATCAAGTATAAAAATAATTACAAGATAAAAAGAACTTTTTATTTACCATGTTTTTAAATTTTCTGTTGAATCATATAAACTTGACAATTCTATGTATTAATAAATAGTACTTTTCTAAAATTTTTTTATGAATTATCCCATCAACTTGAAAGAAAATGAAGTTAATTGGAAGTTAACTTGCATTTGACTTGTTTGACTTGTTGCATTTGACTAGTTCCCTTTCCTGCCAATAGATGGCTGCCCCAGTCTACAAAACAAAATTAACTGAAAATTAATTTAATTATGTTTAAAGATGGCTAAAAGTATTAAAAAATGCATTGTCATCGTGTTCTCAGCTATTCTAAGGGCCTGTTCATATAGGAGTCCGGTAGCGGAGCGTTAAAGGAAAGATGACATTGAGACGAAAATAAACCAATCATAGGCGTTAAAAATTTCGTTGCTGATCGTTTGGAGGTTTGTCATTGGTTAAATATATTTCAATACTTTAACGCTCCGCTACCAGACTCCTATGTGAACAGGCCCTAAAAGTTTCAAATGTCTAGCTAGTCGGGAAGTTAGTTAAAAATCGATTGCAAGATTTGTACTAGACAGACAAACACACAAGAAAGCAAGTTAGTAAAAACATGGTAATGAATGATAACAGTTGGTTTTCTATATCTCAGTTTTAGAAAATCAGATTAATTTTGTTTCTTTAATTCTGTGGAATTTATATATATTATTTCCTTTCCACCCTTTCCAACATACGCTACTATTAACATAGTTTTCGATTTAACGCCTTTATTTACATCAAGGTAAAGGGACTTATCATAATTGAGTGATTGTATATGGATTATGCTCTCATCTCATAGGATGTAAATAGTAGTTCAAAGGGAACATCTTTATTGGTCCCCGAAATTTCATAGCAGGAAAACCTTTTCATCTGTTGTTCTCCAGCAGTGAACTAAGGCGGCGCATCCTTTGACCTCACAAATCCTCACCCCTTGTGTTAATCTATGACAAATTTTACGAATGTAGACAGTTCAGAAAAGCGGACATAGTCTTCCGCATTTTTAATTCTTCGGCGATTCACTTTTCACGCGATTGTACCATGTCTCAAAAAAACTGAAAATGCTAACAGGAAAATTCGCTATTGTTTGGGATAGGTCTGCACTGCCATTCGATGTGTCACTTTAAAGATTTCTATATCCCGATATGACTTGTGCTTCCCAGGTCGATACACGTCAGACCAGGCCCACAGACGGCCG
This sequence comes from Dolomedes plantarius, assembly GCA_907164885.2. Lineage (NCBI taxonomy): Eukaryota > Metazoa > Arthropoda > Arachnida > Araneae > Dolomedidae > Dolomedes > Dolomedes plantarius. Next base: position 3,766,288 of record OU015493.1, read on the forward strand.
TGGGCACAGGAATGCTTCTCCGTCTAAAAAATTTAAGGTATCATAAGCCTACGTTAAAATGGCTGTTTTGGTGCAAAATTTGGATTTTTTTTTATTGCTCTATTTAAAAGGCCAATCTGTTAGGATTCTAAAACTGCATTACCTTTATTCGTGCGATCATTGGATGAGACTTGTGGCCAATTTAATAAACCGAGAGCGATATGAAAATACCGGAATCAGCATCTTTCAATGCATTTTCTAGAAAAATCATTTTTCAGTTAATTTTGTAAAAGAGAAAGCTAATCATTTTAAAATTTGTCGATGAAATTTTGCAATAGTGTTTTACATATAACTAACTATGTTTTATCCTAAAAGCTAAGCTATGTGTGTTAATTGAATCCCTCTACAAGTACCTGTACTTAAAAAAAGATAATTTTTTTATAAATCAGTGTTTTTCCCTTTTTTTTGGTATATTTCAGTGATTTTTGGAAATATTTTAAACTTTTACTTTAGAACACGGGTAAGTGTTGCAGTAGTATATGGTATAAAGGAAATCTAAATGTGTTCATTTGAATGGAGTGTAGGTTCTCTGGCGTAATCTCTCAAATGTGCTAATAAGTTATAAACAATTCCCTCTAGTTCAAAATGTGGTGATATGTTTATCAACATTACATTTGTTTTCGTGATTTTGTATCCCATTTGTACTAAATACATAGGGGAACTCTTGTACCTAGGGCCGGCTATTTTCAAATGGCAGTATCTTTACTTATAACTAACTTACGATAATAAAAATAGTTTGTATACATTACGTGCTTTATTCCCTTTAAATAAAAATCATATCAAGTGTAGAAAAATATTTTTAATTGATATTGAAAATTTAAAAAAAATTACAAATGGCCCTAGGTACAATAACACTATTGTACCTAGGGCCAGTTATTTCCAAAAACTGAAATTTTTGTTTACAATAAAAAAACAATTTGTATGCATTATTTCTTTCATGCACAACTTCTAAAATCTTCGTAAAAGAAGAAATGTTAATTGTAGGCAATGTCTTAAAGGAAGAAATGTTCATCACTTTCTAATGTATGTTTTTTCTCCATTGTCTTCTTAATGATCCCACATAATTTTTCTGTTTCAAACACAGATTTGGTAGCCTTTTTTTAAATAATTACTTTTTCAATATTTGTGCTTGAATTTCATTTTTCTCGGGGATATCCGTGAGAATTCTACACTTGCCAAGTTTTCGTCCACCTCTTTTCTACCAGAGACCATGGCCCTAGGTACAAGATGATGTTGTTTTTGGCAAAATGGCTTCCATAGCCAAAGACCTGCCAAAACCAAACTTTGTTTTTATATAATTTTTTTCCTTTAATGATTACAAAAATTATCTGCTATACATTAAAACATAAGTTTGCACTTACTTTCACAAAATAAGACTTCATATTGAAGTGAAAAAATTTAGTTTTGATCATCAAATCAAGACTTTCTTTTCTATTTAGCTATAGCTTTCTCTTGCTTTCATTAAAAATGGCTGTTATGATTTGAAACAGTGTTGTCACTCACTCCAATGAGTAAAAATGCTGTAAAATAATAATTTTTTAAGTAAAGCATCGTGAACTTATTGCTTATTTAAAGCATTCATTAAAAATATAAAGAGAAAAAAATAATAATAGTGAAAACACCCTTTTTATTACGCAAAATACCTATAAATCGTCTTTTCAAGTACAAAATTTTGAAATTCTGAGCTACGAAGCATAATTATTTACAATAAGATTTATTTGATATACAGTTAAGTATATAAAACTTAAATTTCAAAGCAATACGATCATTAGAAATGCGTCCGGAGCAGTTTGAATATTCTTACGACATGAACATTTTTATTTTGAGAAAAACACATTTAAAATTTCAAAGTTATTGATATTAGTAACCACATAATATCTAAATTAAATACAAATGCCTATAACTAGGAAAGTAATCGCAGAAATGAAAAATTCTTTTTGCAACACATTCCTACTCGTCCGTAGATTCCCAATTGAATAAAATAATTGCGAATTTTTTGACAAATTTGGCAATTTTGAAAGTCTACTGTCCCCTTAAACATCCTAAATTTGTCAGTGCGGGTAAATTTCATGCTTAGTGTCCTTGCCATCTTTCGGTTCTGTAGCAAAGTCTGCGGGTATGATTACTGAAGTAGGCTTCGTATCTTTTACCATTTGGATTTCTCCATATACCCAGTCCAATTAGCATTAGGTAACAACAAGTTTAAGGATTTTTTTTTCTTTCCAGGTTTGCCGGAAATGCCACAACTGGTGCAAGACTTGCACGGCATATGGGATCCTCATTTATGTTTGTGACTGTCTAAAACACGGTGCTGGTGAACTGATCCAAAGAATCCCCTTACAATGAAAAGTAAGTAACACATGATTTTGTTCGTATTTGCCTTCATACAATAAGATTTTGTATAATAAGACACGAGGAAGGAGCTCCGTGTAGAAAGAGGAGCAGCAACCCACGGTCCATCACTGGTTCTATTCTAAAAAAAAGGTAACTCCCGTTGCCGCAGTCAAAAGCTTGTCACGCTATCTCCTCCGAAACCGATGGGGGTATGGGGTCGAGAGAGATACCAATGGATGCAGGAAAATGAGGGGACCAAAGTAAGACATGTCTCATCTTCGTCGGACTTTTAAGTTTTAATTTTTTTTATTTTATGTTTTGTGGGAAAATATTGACTTTTTCATCTTCAGATGACGATAACTCGCCAAAAAATGATCGTAGAATTTTGATCTTTTTTACAGTCTAAGACTACAGACATTTTTCTTTCAAACTAGACCTCATTTGTTTAAAAATATTTTGAAACAGACTAATATTTTCTTCAAAAAATGAAATACAGTTTTTCAAGAAATATCGTCCCCTATGTGGATGTAATATGGATGCTCCTCGAGTTTTTATCTTACAAAAAAAATATTTACATCATCTGGAAGCTGGAAGCTTTCTTATTCATGTGTAAGGTCTACCTAATGATCGATTAACAATAATCGATCATTGTATATGCATAAATCCAAAGAAGCTACAAAAAAATATTGCTAAATTCAGCATAAACCATTACTATAAATACCGCGTAGCAAGATTGCGGGAGAGACTGGTTTGTTTGGAGCTGTTTATGCGAGTTGCCTTCAGTGGCTCATAGCTAGATCGCTTCTAAGCCTAAGCGAGTTTTTGCCACTCTGGCATAAAGAGTTTGTTGTGTTAGTAATAGTAGATTACCGTGCAGCATCACTGGTCTGACTTTATATATATTGTGAGTACTTGAACTTCATTTCCTTGTATAGTGTTTATAACATTTGGTACCAGTATTTACTCAGTACTGTTTTTACACTGCACGTTATATGTGTGAAAGGAATAATAAACTTTGCAAATGTGCCATTCCTACTTTATTAGAGGGTGAGTTCGATACACATATATCCTAGAAAGGGTAGAAGTCAGATATCTCTCTATACATGCTTGTTTTAAGGATAAATGTTGTTTCTTTGAAATGTTAATCGCTTCAACATTTCTATAATTTCTGATTGCAGTCATTATGTTGGTATGATTTTAAGCGGGAGATGTTAATATATATGCAGAGGCAAGAAACAAATTTTCAGACTTGTACGAAGATGAAATCCGAATCTTGGAGGATCCCCTAGAAAAGTAACAACAAGCATGACATAGTTTTTCTTATTGTGTTCTTTTTTTAAATTACAAGAAAGCGAGTTAATAAAAACATGGTAATAATAATAAATAATTCAAAAGAGATAAAGTTTGACGTCATGGGTACTTGTATCATGGGTTTGTATCATGGGGACGTCAAAAGAGATAAAGTTTGACGTTTGGGTATATTTTTCATTTATCTCTTGATATATTACGCTAACGTGCGTGGCACTGGAATTGACGTGTATGTGTAATGAAGAATGGCAACTGCTACGGCAATTTTATTTCTTTCCATTAAAACACAGAAAACAAAAAGAGTAATATACGAAAATTTACTTTTAAATAAGAAAAATAAAATTAAAAATCAATAAATGCACTTACCTTGCAACATCTAGACTTAACATCCAATATGGGTGCATGTGTAGCACAAATCACAAAACTGTGCTTAAAGTTTAGACTGATTCTTTTTAGTTAAGATATAGAAATTTTTATGCTTTTAAAAGTAGATCGTGAATTACAAAATTAAGAACAATATAAATTACTGTATACCAAGCATTCTGCAGTACAAACACGATATGTAATATACCAAATTTCAGAAAGTAAACAATCGCAAGTTAGCGAGACGCATAGGAAATGTAACAGCTTCCATTTACTGTTGTCACCCTTCAAAATTGTTGGTTTTTTATTAATTAAAAATTATTTTAATGCTTCCAAACTTATATTAGAATTATCCCAAGGCTTCAAAACATAAGTATACGAAGTTTCAACCAGGTTCGTCAAGAAATGTAGATTTGTATACGATATATATATACATACATACATAGAGACACTTTGCTTAATTTATATAGATTATAAAGCCACGAATGTTTTCTGGGTTAAAAGCATTAAAAATATGTCAACGCAATCATAGTTGTTACTCCTAAATATGTTTATAATAAAAACCTCTCTTTCAGAAATAACAACATTCCAGCCATTTTTGGCGGTGTTTTCGGATGCTTCGTTTTTTTAACAATACGTGTCGGTGTTTACGCATACAAGCGGATACAGAGGAATAGAAGAAAAGACGATGACATGCTGAATACAATGGTTAGTATAAACATACAAGTTTCGAATCCACATCAGACTATCTACTGGCTTCAAAAATCATGAGGGATCTCACAATATCATAAAACACATCCCTAAAATATTCTACGCATGCCTGGAAAAAGGTCGTGATTTTCCCTTTGTATAATATCAAAGGGAAATCATAAAGTATAGGATATTTTTTTTTGTTTTAATATTATTTTATGCTTTTGCCTTTTTGTCAAGTTCTTGCCATGATGATTTCTGGTTTGATATTACTTCAGGATTTTCTTCATGAAATCCTAAAAAAAAATACAGCTAAAAGTATGCGGCAAAACCAGTAATTTTCTAGAATTTACATGAAATTGTGGTCACAGTTATTTGGATTTTCAGAAGAGAAGCAATGAACTCAGTCACATGCTTTGGTTTTTTTCACGAAAAATAAGTGTTAACTTTTCTTTTATTGACAGCAATCACAACGAAAAAAAAAATTGAGAAAAATGTGTGTTCTCCAGTTTGCCAGTAAAGAAATTATTTCTTATTTTTTAGAACACTTCAAAGTTTAGTAAAAGGTTTTTTAATAAAAAATATCTCTTATCTTACCTTCCAAATAACAATCTGAGTAAAATGCATCCTACTGAATTCAATTACATTAAAAATTTTCCTGATATATAGTTACCGGTATAGTTAAGAATATGGTTATTGTCAAAAAAAATTTATTCCTGAGAATGCATAATTTTACTGTGTTATGTTAAAGTTAGCTAAAGTTCTTATGGTTGCCAAGTATTTGGAAGTAATTATATACACGTAATAAAATATACAGCTCTCCTTAACTTACATACCCAGAAAAACAACAAACTCGAAGCATTTTTGAACCATTATCTCCTTTTTATTATGTAAATTCATTTTTTGCAATATTAAATTCAAATTTTTTAGTTACATACTTTAAATACTGTTTAATTTTTTTAAAAAGACATCAAAAGAAGACCATTTGAAAATATATAAGAAAAGATTGTTTAATAGATAAACGTAAAATAAAGTCAGTCATGAATTGAATTTCAAAAACTCAGATGGCATGTCAGTACAATTAATAAATTCTTTTAAATAAAGTTATTTTTGACTGTCTCTTGATACTTTAAAATACATTGAATAAAACGTGCCTAAAGATGTTTGTTTATATAAGATTTCAAATATCGTAATTTTGAGGAATTTTACGACGAATCTTTAAAAATATATGTTTGATTTATTGATCAACCGTAAATTTTGAGAAAAGTTGGCGGTAATTAAAAGCGTTTAAACTCTTTTCATATATAGTTCATCTTACAAAAAGGTTGAAATTATGTAATTATGTACACACACACACACACACACATATATATATATATATATACTAGCTGAAAACCCGCACTTCGCTACGGAGTACATTCAAATTAAATACAACGGTCAATGTATGCAATTAATGCAAAAAAATAATATATATATATATATATATATATATATATATATATATATATATTTATAATAAATACGACGATCAATGTATTCAACTGATGTAAAAAAAACAAAAAAATATATTTATAAAAAATCGTAAGCGATATTTTTACAGACAAAATACTGTAGAAGGAAATATTCAAATAAAATGTAATAGGGCCTACTAAAGAATATAGTACACTTAATATCGTACAGTTTGAGAAACATAATATCTTTTACTGTATTTTAATATTTTTTGGGATAATGTAGAATCATCTGCCGCGTTAGCAAGAAAATTTTTTTTTGTCTATTTAGTTGTTAAGCAGGTGACGATAAATTTATTTAAAGTACCAGTAAAAGAAATCACGTGATCAGCATTTAGTAAATTAAATTCTAAAAATGAATCTTTATAAAATTCACCAAAAATCAGAAAATGGAGAGAAAGATTCGAAAAAGATCTCACTTTTGGAATGAAGGAATTTTTTTGAAGGAATTTTTATGATCTTTCTCGTGATATAAATTTTATAACCTTAAAATTTTTTATTTTAAATGCAAACTTGAAAAAAGTTCCTAAAACAGCTTAAAAATTTAATTTTAAAAAAACCTAAGAAGAATTTTTCAAAAATCTTTCTTAGTGTACCCCTACACTATAAGAAGAATCGCCATGCAAAATTTATGCCCTATAGGTCCAGCGGTTTGGTCTGTGCGTTGTATGTCAGTGAGTCAGTCAGTTACGGAGATGTTATATATATATATATATATATATACACCCAAGAGCCAAAACATTATAACCACCTGTCAATAACGAGTTGGCCCACTTTTGGCGCGCTACACAGCTTCAACCCGCCTTGGCATGGATGCCACAAGTCCTTGGTAGATGGCCGGAGACAGATTGTACCAGATGTTTAAGCAACGGTCACGCAAATCCGAGATATTGCGAATTGGTGGTCTTTGAACTCTGAGCTGCCGTCCCATGACATCCCAAATGTGTTCTATCGGATTGAGATCCGGTGAGTTAGGCGGCCAGGACATTAACTGGAATTCAGTATCCTGTTCCTGGAACCACTCCAACACAATTTTAGCCTTGTGACACGGGGCGTTGTCCTGTTGAAACATTCCATTTCCAGCTGGAAAAACAGAGGCCATGTAAGGCTGCAACTGGTCCGCAATGATGTTCTGATACCCTGTAGCATTCATGGTCTGCTCTACCACAACCACGGGTCCCAGAGATGCCCAACAGAACGTCCCCTAAAGCATAATACCGCCACCACCGGCCTGTGTATGACCTACTGTACATTGAGGGAGCAACAGTTCGCCTGGAAGACGGCGTATCCTGACACGGCCATCGGCGTGATGAATGACAAACCGTGATTCATCTGACCAGGCAACTCTCTCCCACTGATCCATGGACCAGTCGCGATGTTCCCGGGCCCAGCGCAGGCACAGTTGGCGATGACGCTTGGTCAGCAAAGGCACACGAGTGGGACGTTTGCTGCGTAGCCCCATATCCAACAGTGTCCGCTGAACAGTGTGCTGCGATACTATTCTACTTGGCCCTGCATTGTATTGGGCTGTCAGCTGAGCCACTGTCTGGCTCCGGTTTTGCTTCACCATGCGAGACAGTCTCCGACGACCTTTTTCTTTGATAGCGTGTGGACGTCCAACACCATGTCGTCTACTGCTGGTTTCACCGTCATTCATCCAATTTGCATAAGTACTAACAACTTTAGGTCGCTAACAACCCACGAGTCGTGCAGTTCTGCCCTCTATCAAAGTCGCTTACATCCGCAGCCTTTCCCATCACACACAGAAGTAAGTGAAAGAATGATTCTCCAGACTCTCCAGTAGCAGTTAAATACAACTTCCACCTGATCACGTGCTTTCCACGTCATCCAGGCGAATTCATTGCAAAATGTAGGGGTGGTCATAATGTTTTGGCTCTTGAGTGTATATATATAATATATATATGTATATATATATATATATATATATATATATATATATATATATATATATATATATATATATATATATATATATATATATATCTATATATATATATTCATATATATATATATATATATATATATATATATATATATATATATATATATATATATATATGTGTGTGTGTGTGTGTGTGTGTGTGTGTGTGTGTGTGTGTGTCGGTCGGACTTTGATTTTCATGCCTTTCTTTAATTAAATCATCAGTTTAATCCGAATGTTGCAGTCGAATGGTTTGATGATGATGTAACTCATACATGGATAATTTTCAGCAATGCGGTCATCTAGGCTCGAATAACACAAACACCAGACGGTAAACCTTTCGAAACATATTTTATTAAATCCATATAAAATTTCTCAGTTCCATCATTTACTACTATCGTTGAACTATTTAACTGATAATGCCTAAAATTCTATTACTTTAAAATCCCAACTCTACTCATCTCGATTTACTCCGTCCCTACTCGCCGAAGAGGTATGTTTCCTCTCCAGAAGCCTACATGTCCCTGACGTTAGAGTCCAAGCGGGCCCAAAAAGACAAAGACCTTCTCCAAAGTTCTCAAAAATCGCTGTGACGTCACCACCAGCGATGAGGCTGTAATTCCCTCACTGTTCACCTAGTCCAATTCTATTAATAGCTTCAAAGCCATTCATTTCATATACTCGCTTGTTCCTTTTCGAGCTATCAAGTGGGATTAATCTGGCGTTTAATGCTTTAATTCCAATTTTCTCTAGAAAAACTCCCTTTTTTAACCCTTTAAATTCTACCTCCTAAAAAATCTCTTACATATATATATATATATATGTGTGTGTGTGTGTGATAATATTATTAATAACCTATAATAGCCCTTTCTGAAACTTCCTTTCTCATCTGGTAACCTTTCCGACTCCTTAGTGAGATGTTCACCTTTCCATACTAACTTTCTCCGCCAATTCTGGCAACCTCTCTCTGACCTGATTCTATTTTCACGCGCTGCGATTTAGACACGAGGCTGGTTTCGAGCAAGTAAGATGTGCTGCATTATTCGTAAATACATTCCTTTGTTCCTGAAGTTGACTTTATTATTTTCCGGCCATGATGTTTGCAGTATTTTCAGGAGATGACCATTCCGATCATCTCATCTATCTATATATATATATATATATATATATATATATATATATATATATATATATATTTATATATACTAGCTGACCCGGCAATACTTCTCTATTGCTAGATTTGAGTATATATATGTAGATTAAATGAACCCAATTGAAAGTTTGATATCAATTATTGTATTTCGTTAAAAGTAGATATTTACATACACATTATAATTTTTATGTTTCGGATTACATAAATTGCAATTAATGTTTTATTCAATTTTATGTTCATTGCAATGCTCTACGATATACAATGTGTTTGGTGATTCCAATTGGCATATATGCATTAAAACCCTTGGTTTTCCTACAAGGGAGCATACAACGTTGTCCATCAGGAAAACGTGGATTCTCCAAATTCAATCCACATACTTACAATGATTGACCTTATGATTTGTTTATCGTTATTCCATAAGCCAGTTTAATTGGAAATTGCAATCATTAGATTTGGAATTGCATATATGTTGGTATCATTGTTATACGTGGTATTAGCACATCCTCTCCTTTGAATTTACAAATTAGTATTGTTGCTTTAATTACATTGTTTAATCTCTTGACTGCCAATCTGGTAACATTGCAAAGACGGGGGTGGGTTGATGCTTCTAAGAAGAATGATAGGAACACAAACCTTCAGATTAATGTTGTGTGGTGGGAATCCACATAAATCAAGTGAATTTAAGAATTCAGTTGGATAATTTACTGCAGTGGCGCACCCAGGATTTAGTCTTGGGAGGGGGGGGGGGAGTTGAACGGATAAAAATATATTTATAATGCAAATTCAATATTCATAATGCAATTTCTATTTCTTTGGGGGGGGGGGGGGTCAGGGCCCCTTGGTCCACCCCCTGGGCACACCACTGATTTACTGCTCCATCTCTATTTAGCAGTATATATTGATTTGTAAGTAGATGTTTCTCCTGGTAACATACAGAGCTGACAGACAGCACGTCTTCTTACGTGGGGTGTCAGAAATTACTCTCCCTCTTTCAAGACTCGGGGGTCATGACCTTACCCCTCGCCTCCCTCACAGGAATGTTGAACATCTACATTAGAGGGGTGGTTATCCGGGGCTGTTAGGTGCTGCCATCCGTATGTTTTGTTTGAAAGTAGAAGGTTCATAGATAATATCTGAACAGACGGCGAACGAAAAATATTTTTAACTTTCTTTCTACTGGTCAGATCGGGGATTTCAATAGCTTTAAACCTCGGGACAACACGGACCATTTTACAAAAAAACGCATGTAAATCGATTCAGTAGTTTTTTAGTCTATAGAGGACACACATACGAACATTGCCTTATATATATATATATATATATATATTTATTTATTGATTTATATTTATATACAGTATGCCCACTAAAGTCCCTTCCCACCCTCTTAACTTCGCTATATTCATAAAAGTGGTGTCTAGGTATAGTAAAGTAGCCATGCGCTACTGAATGAAACCACCTACCGCACCACCTGGGGGAAAACTGCAGAGTTAGCTCTTCTATCTCGTAAACGGAACAAGATAGGGAAAAAAAAGTTATTTACAAAGTTGTAGAAAATTATCGATTTAGTACGAAAAGATACCTTGTGGACATTAATGCAAAGGATAGAATGGTTAAAACGCACATTTATTTATTCATGATTTCCTACATTGTGACGTGACAAAACGATCTGAGAAAGAAAAAAATAACTAATTATAACAATATACCTTTATTTGAGATGTTCAAACTTCTCACCGTCATTGCGGTGTCGTGTTTTGTCCGAAAGATAATCATTTATCCTTCCGTTCAAGTTTCTTAACGTCACAGTGTAGAAAATCACGAAAATACCAATGCGCTTTTTAACCATTCTATTTTTCGCATTAAAGTCCACAGGGTGTCTTTTCGTACTACATGGATGATTTTCTACAACTTTGTAAATCTCTTTTTTTCCCTATCGCGTTCCGTTTTCGAGATAGGAATACTAACTCCGCAGTTTTTCACCAGGTGGTGCGGTAGGTGGTTTCATTCAGTAACGCATGGCTACTTTACTATACCTAGACACCACTTTTATGAATATAGCAGCAGCCGTTCCGAAGTTAAGAGGGTGGGAAGGGACTTAATTGGGCATACTGTATATATATATATATGTATATATATATATATTTATTTATTTATTTATTTATTTATTTATTTATATATATATGGGGGGGTGTACGAGGGGTCACACTGTAATTTTTGAGGTACGGCTAAATGATACAAGCTAAACTCACCAAATCCCAGGCGTGTTCAAAGTGGTTCCCTCAAGGATCAATTCACTTTTGTCGGCGAATTCTCTAAAGATTAAATGCCTTAAGTCATCCATCTCTTGGAATCAATGAAATATAGGCTTTTATAGCCTCATCCATCTCGTCTTCGGAATGAAAACGACGACTGCGAAAATATTTTTAAGATTAAAAAATAGCCAAATATTACCCATAGCAAGATCAGTAGAATAAGGTGGAACTCTTTTCCTTTGACGTTTGTTCAAGAAATTCGACCTTAATCCTTCATGTATGGGAAGATGCATTATCATGGGGAAGCATGAGTCCCCTCCTGAAGAATTTCTGGCAGACACTCAGTGGTGTACCAGTTAGCTGTAACTGCCTTCTGTCCCTCTGGCATTATGGCTTCGACCAGCCCTGTACTTCTGAAGAACATGGCGTACTTTACTTTTTTCATTGATCGTTTTCATTTCCTCGTTGTTGGTTTGGGTCATCTTCAAAGACCCATACTTTACTTTCTTGCGTTGTTGGAAAGTCAAAAACAGGCATGTACTCTCATCATCAGTTATGATTTTAGAAATAGGGCCTGTTCACGTAGGAGTCCGTTGCGTAGCGTTAAGGAAAAGATGACGTTGAGACGAAAATAAACCAATCATCATCAGTTATGATTTTACACCTCATCATCAGTTATCATCCTACATCTCATCATCAGTTATGATTTTAGAAATAGGGCCTGTTCACGTAGGAGTCCGTTGCGTAGCGTTAAGGGAAAGATGACGTTGAGACGAAAATAAACCAATCATAGGCGTTAAAAATTTCATTGCTAATCGTTAAATCATTTTAGGGTTTCTTTACTGATTCTGACACGCTTTACTTTCTGTTGTTCTGTTAAATTACGGGAGACCCGACAACAAACTCATTTTTTCATATGTGGTTCTTCAAGAAAAATTTTATGCATAGCTTCGGATCCAATGATAAGTTTCTTCTGTATCATTTGGTAAAGAAATCGAGTACCTCCCGGTACCACCGAAATGGGCACTCGCTGACTCGGACACTAAACTAAGGGCCTGTTCGCATAGGAGTCCGTTGCGCTGCGTTAAGGAAAAGATGACGTTGAGACGAAAATAAACCAATCATAGGCGTTAAAAATTTCATTGCTAATCGTTAAATCATTTTAGGGTTTCTTTACTGATTCTGACACGCTTTACTTTCTGTTGTTCTGTTAAATTACGGGAGACCCGACAACAAACTCATTTTTTCATATGTGGTTCTTCAAGAAAAATTTTATGCATAGCTTCGGATCCAATGATAAGTTTCTTCTGTATCATTTGGTAAAGAAATCGAGTACCTCCCGGTACCACCGAAATGGGCACTCGCTGACTCGGACACTAAACTAAGGGCCTGTTCGCATAGGAGTCCGTTGCGCTGCGTTAAGGAAAAGATGACGTTGAGACGAAAATAAACCAATCATAGGCGTTAAAAATTTCATTGCTAATCGTTAAATCATTTTAGGGTTTCTTTACTGATTCTGACACGCTTTACTTTCTGTTGTTCTGTTAAATTACGGGAGACCCGACAACAAACTCATTTTTTCATATGTGGTTCTTCAAGAAAAATTTTATGCATAGCTTCGGATCCAATGATAAGTTTCTTCTGTATCATTTGGTAAAGAAATCGAGTACCTCCCGGTACCACCGAAATGGGCACTCGCTGACTCGGACACTAAACTAAGGGCCTGTTCGCATAGGAGTCCGTTGCGCTGCGTTAAGGAAAAGATGACGTTGAGACGAAAATAAACCAATCATAGGCGTTAAAAATTTCATTGCTAATCGTTAAATCATTTTAGGGTTTCTTTACTGATTCTGACACGCTTTACTTTCTGTTGTTCTGTTAAATTACGGGAGACCCGACAACAAACTCATTTTTTCATATGTGGTTCTTCAAGAAAAATTTTATGCATAGCTTCGGATCCAATGATAAGTTTCTTCTGTATCATTTGGTAAAGAAATCGAGTACCTCCCGGTACCACCGAAATGGGCACTCGCTGACTCGGACACTAAACTAAGGGCCTGTTCGCATAGGAGTCCGTTGCGCTGCGTTAAGGAAAAGATGACGTTGAGACGAAAATAAACCAATCATAGGCGTTAAAAATTTCATTGCTAATCGTTAAATCATTTTAGGGTTTCTTTACTGATTCTGACACGCTTTACTTTCTGTTGTTCTGTTAAATTACGGGAGACCCGACAACAAACTCATTTTTTCATATGTGGTTCTTCAAGAAAAATTTTATGCATAGCTTCGGATCCAATGATAAGTTTCTTCTGTATCATTTGGTAAAGAAATCGAGTACCTCCCGGTACCACCGAAATGGGCACTCGCTGACTCGGACACTAAACTAAGGGCCTGTTCGCATAGGAGTCCGTTGCGCTGCGTTAAGGAAAAGATGACGTTGAGACGAAAATAAACCAATCATAGGCGTTAAAAATTTCATTGCTAATCGTTAAATCATTTTAGGGTTTCTTTACTGATTCTGACACGCTTTACTTTCTGTTGTTCTGTTAAATTACGGGAGACCCGACAACAAACTCATTTTTTCATATGTGGTTCTTCAAGAAAAATTTTATGCATAGCTTCGGATCCAATGATAAGTTTCTTCTGTATCATTTGGTAAAGAAATCGAGTACCTCCCGGTACCACCGAAATGGGCACTCGCTGACTCGGACACTAAACTAAGGGCCTGTTCGCATAGGAGTCCGTTGCGCTGCGTTAAGGAAAAGATGACGTTGAGACGAAAATAAACCAATCATAGGCGTTAAAATTTCATTGCTAATCGTTAAATCATTTTAGGGTTTCTTTACTGATTCTGACACGCTTTACTTTCTGTTGTTCTGTTAAATTACGGGAGACCCGACAACAAACTCATTTTTTCATATGTGGTTCTTCAAGAAAAATTTTATGCATAGCTTCGGATCCAATGATAAGTTTCTTCTGTATCATTTGGTAAAGAAATCGAGTACCTCCCGGTACCACCGAAATGGGCACTCGCTGACTCGGACACTAAACTAAGGGCCTGTTCGCATAGGAGTCCGTTGCGCTGCGTTAAGGAAAAGATGACGTTGAGACGAAAATAAACCAATCATAGGCGTTAAAAATTTCATTGCTAATCGTTAAATCATTTTAGGGTTTCTTTACTGATTCTGACACGCTTTACTTTCTGTTGTTCTGTTAAATTACGGGAGACCCGACAACAAACTCATTTTTTCATATGTGGTTCTTCAAGAAAAATTTTATGCATAGCTTCGGATCCAATGATAAGTTTCTTCTGTATCATTTGGTAAAGAAATCGAGTACCTCCCGGTACCACCGAAATGGGCACTCGCTGACTCGGACACTAAACTAAGGGCCTGTTCGCATAGGAGTCCGTTGCGCTGCGTTAAGGAAAAGATGACGTTGAGACGAAAATAAACCAATCATAGGCGTTAAAAATTTCATTGCTAATCGTTAAATCATTTTAGGGTTTCTTTACTGATTCTGACACGCTTTACTTTCTGTTGTTCTGTTAAATTACGGGAGACCCGACAACAAACTCATTTTTTCATATGTGGTTCTTCAAGAAAAATTTTATGCATAGCTTCGGATCCAATGATAAGTTTCTTCTGTATCATTTGGTAAAGAAATCGAGTACCTCCCGGTACCACCGAAATGGGCACTCGCTGACTCGGACACTAAACTAAGGGCCTGTTCGCATAGGAGTCCGTTGCGCTGCGTTAAGGAAAAGATGACGTTGAGACGAAAATAAACCAATCATAGGCGTTAAAAATTTCATTGCTAATCGTTAAATCATTTTAGGGTTTCTTTACTGATTCTGACACGCTTTACTTTCTGTTGTTCTGTTAAATTACGGGAGACCCGACAACAAACTCATTTTTTCATATGTGGTTCTTCAAGAAAAATTTTATGCATAGCTTCGGGTCCAATGATAAGTTTCTTCTGTATCATTTGGTAAAGAAATCGAGTACCTCCCGGTACCACCGAAATGGGCACTCGCTGACTCGGACACTAAACTAAGGGCCTGTTCGCATAGGAGTCCGTTGCGCTGCGTTATGGAAAAGATGACGTTGAGACGAAAATAAACCAATCATAGGCCTCCAAACGATTAGCAATGAAATTTTTAACGCCTATGATTGGTTTATTTTCGTCTCAACGTCATCTTTCCCTTAACGCTACGCAACGGACTCCTACGTGAACAGGCTCTTAGTCTACCCGACTTTAATCGGTCTGGCCAGGAAGTTATATAACTAAATAAAGGACGCAGTGGGTCTACTTATTGCTCGAGACATCTTAACTTACTGTATAATCTTTTGTACTGTATAAAAATACTGGTGATGCTTCTTACCTAATAATGAATAATCGCAATAAAATCCACCCGCTTTCTTGACAATCCAAATGGCTTTATTCCACTTCCTTGGCTTGACACATATAACTTAAAGCATAAACATTATTCTGAAACAACTTGTAGCACTAAAGATATTTACAAATACTTTTTCAACACTGCTCCACACTCTCACCAGCTGTCACGCAAACATTACGCAGAAAACGCCTCCTTTTAAGATTGTTGTTCAGATGCCAGATGCATTTTGAGTCACCTTTTTTTCCGCAATATGCAAAAATATCCCCGGCGCACGCGTGTGACGTCATAGAGAGCGTGAAGCAGCACTCGCACTTATTCATTAATCAGAAGAGAACCGTATGACGCAACACCCGTCATCTAGTTCCAACAGGTAGGTATACAGCGATTATGAGCGATTAAAATTTTTCGTACGGCCGACACATTTTCTGGGACTACACCTGACAAAGGTGTTCCTATATGTTCTTCATCGGGGAGAGATTTTCGACCTCTTCTAAATTCCCAAGATGGTAGCTCCATCTGAATACAGATGGAGCTTCATTTCCATATGCTAATTGTAGACATTGAAGACATTCTCCTTGATTTAGCCCCACTTTGGAATCATAGAAAATCATGAGTGTACGAGGGGACAAAGACCTTCTCCAAAGTTCTCGAACATCGCTGTGACGTCAACACCGATAAGGCTGTAATTTCCCTATTGTTCACCTGGCCCAATTCTGTTAATATCTTCAAAGCCATTCATTTCATTTACTCGCTTCTTCCTTTTCACGCTATCAAGTGTGATTAATCTGGCGTTTAATGTTTTAATTCTCTAGAAAACTCCCTTTTTTAACCCTTTAAATCCTACCCAACACGTAATGCTCTCTTGTCCACTCCATTTCTCCTCTTTCAAAATTTATTCTACTTTCGCTATATAGCAATTGTTGCTACATATTATATATCTGCGGACATAAAAGAGTTGAAATTTAAATATCCGACCAATAAGTGTTTTGAGTGCGTATCCTCTGCTTATGTCAAAAAAATTTCAGAGTTACCTTCGTATGTGTGTGTGTGTGTGTGTGTGTGTGTGTGTGCAGTGCTTCAAGAATACCATTTAAAGTTTTACCAATCTGTAGAAATGAAATCTGCCGTTAGTTATGCAAACACCATATGCAAATAATGGACAGCCCCTTAGCTTACAACATATGTGTGTTTTGTTTAAATAGCAAGTTTCTTCATTAGCTGGAAATTACTCTAAGGAATGAACTTAGCATAATCTTTAAGAATGTATAATTTTAAACATGTACTACTTGTTATCTTTGGAGTTCCCTTAAGCAAAACACATTCACATTTTTCCGTTCATTATAGTATAGTTCATTGCACTGAGCTTATAATCTTTCTTAATTCCAGGAGATGAGTACTTACGAAGATGACGAACCTGTAGAACCATCAAATGTGAAACCAAATTTAGCCAAACTCATAATTATCAGACAATCTGATTTGAGAAAAATTGGCTATTTGGGCTGCGGGGCGTATATATATATATATATATATATATATATATATATATATATATAAATGTGTGTGTGTGTAAGTAAGTAATGCTTAAATATGGGGGGGCGATCACGCGAGCTTAAAACGGGGTTTTGTTTAGAAAGAAATAAGAATTATCAATTTAAGACTGGGAGGTTTCAAATAATAGAAGTAAATGCATCGCGGTGAAAATAGATTTAAGGGTTGGACTTGATTCAATATCCGAAGATCCACGAGGAGAAATCTAAAAATAAAGTTATAGCCTTGAGCTTCGCGCTAAGAAAGAAATGTACAATCTTGCACCGTCATCGATAGAACATTCTATGTAATGTCATGCATAAGTAATGAGCGTCGTAACGCGTCAGTTGAGAGATGCGTAGTTAATTAGAAGTTGGTGAACAAAGGGGTTAATCCTCAGAGCCATGGGAAGGTAGGAACAATATAGACTTGCCGCTTGGCCGGCACGCGTTTTGGGAAGGGATGTGAATAAATTTATATTAATTATGGAGCTGAGCTCCTGAATTTGATTAAATAAATATGGTTCGGAAAATGTACTGATTGGTCTTTGTGAGTTTAGAGCTTAGTTGACTGCATTGCTGGAGTTTTTCAAGTTATGATTTATCTCGCCACCGGACCACCGACTGCCAAGTAAATATGATATGTTCAGAAGAAGTAATAAATTGGGCATGAAGAACAATCCGACATATATATATATATATATATATATATATATATATATATACAGTAGTACCTCGGAGTTCGTCGCTCTCAGTGTTCGTCGGTCTCGTCGGTCTCGTCGCTTTTCCCCCCATGCGCCCCCTAGCTGAGAGCGCATTGAAACAAAGGACCCAGTCCAACACCTTCTCTCAGCGGAAACATACGTCACGCATTTTGAGGTCACGTGAGAGCCGGCTTTCCGCTGAGAGAAGGTGTTGCCCAGTCTCGCGTCGACCTTTGTGTAGTACGCATTGATTGAAAGCAGCAGTTTGTGAAACAAAACTTCGCATTAATACCAATTATAAATTGCGTTTAGTGCGTATATATATACAGTGTACTGTATTTATAGTACTGTATACAGTGATTTGTTTTAGATAAATTGTTCAAAATAGTATTCGAAAATGGGTCCGAAAACAGTTGCTGCTGCTGACTCAAAGCAAAAACGAACAATGACCGTTGTATCAATCGAAACTAAGAGGGAAATAATCTCAAAAATTGAGCAAGGCATGAAAGTGGCAGATGTAGCTAGACAGTATAATTTACCAAGAACAACGGCAAGTACGTACTGGAATCATAGGCACAAAATAAAAGAAGCTACTGTTTTACCAACGGTGTCACATGCGATGAGTGCGAAGCAACGACCACATGCTCTAAACCAGGGGTTCCCAAAGTGGGCGATACCGCCCCCCCGAGGGGCGGTGGAACGATCCAAGGGGGCGGTAGTAGCCCCGGGTGACAATTGGGGCGATGAACGAAAATAGGTGGGCGGTGAAAGCATAAAGAAAGAAGACGAGAGAATTCTAAAACATTCCGCAGACACCGGACACAGAATGTACGGGAAAGACCT
>OU015493.1:3790345-3845345 GCA_907164885.2 Dolomedes plantarius
TATTTTATGCTGAGAACAATTTTAAACGGTTGCGATCTGTTTTGAAACTGTCGGAACCGTTTATTACAGCCACCTAAAAATCGAATACAGTAGATTTGTGTCTATATTACGTTGTTTCTAACAAATTATTTGGGTTTAGATAGCCAATAATCCTTTTTAACTTTACTTTTAACTTGTTAAGCCTAACTCATAAAACAAAATGGATGCCATAGGCTGATATATTTATGAAGCGGTCGCTCTGGAAGCGTTCCAGATAGATAGATCTGTGCTATTATTAGTATAGATGCACAATTTGCTATTTCGAGAGATTAAGGGGTAAAGTGATCGTCTAGCTGCTCGAAATTTAATCCTACTCTGTATGATGGGGTGTGAGTCTTTTATCAAGATGGACACCGAGATATTTAACAGTGTCTGACCAGGGGATAGTAGTGCTACCTACTTTGATATTAATATTACGATAAGATGAGATATTTTTATCAGTGAACATGACAGCTACGCATTTATCGGTGTTGAGTTTGATTTGTTGAGCCAGGTGGAGATGCGAGTTATGTGTTTGTTAAGAGTGGTAACGGCGTATTTAACATTTTTATTGGTACAGTAAATGGCGGTGTCGTCAGGGAAGATGGCTAGGTTAGAATTAATGGTAAATCGTAAATGTATAAGTTGAACAATTGAGTTGATAAAATCGCGCCTTAGGGAACTCCACTAAGAATGGGTTTTATATTATTAATTTTGACTTGGAAGGTTCTATTGCTAAGGTAAGAAATGATTAACCTGGTGATGTTATAGTTGATTATTTTATGAATTAAACCGGGGATGTAAACTTTATCGAATGCACGTTGAATGTCGAGGAAAAGGGCAGCAGTAGAATTTTTGTTTGATTTGGCTTTGGCTAGGTGTTCAGTTATTCTATATACTTGATGGGACCAAATTGATATGGGACGATGATATTATTTTCATTAAGGTGTTCATTAATTTCTTTAGCAATAAATTTTTCTGTTAATTTACAGAGGGTGTTGAGTAGGCTAATGGGGCGATAAGTCAGGTGGTTTTCCAGGTTTGTGGATGGGAGCAATTATAGAAATTTTCCAACGTGAGGGAAAATGAGAAACCCGGCGAGTAACTTTCATTTTATACAGAGTTTGAAATGCCCTTTCTCCCTCCTGCGTCGTTCGATTGCACGTAAATGCTAATAACTTGCATATCCCAGCATCTTCTTCCTGTCATGCGAATTTAACGTTTGCATCATGCCTCCTTCATGGTACTGCAATTTTAAAGGCCATCAGTGTATTTATGAGAAAAAAAATAGTGTCATAAAAGCTATTACTTTTAACCGTTGCAATGTCAACAGTTCCAGTATCTTCAAGTGAATGCGAGCAAAAGTTTTCGATCGACGAAACTATTTCAGTCCACTTTATTGATTCCTAAAGTGACATGGCCTAATTTGAAAGACTTGTTTAATAGATTCAATGACGCAAATCAAAAACTCTAAGGTGATTTAAGAAAATCAAAAGCTGGGATTTTCGCGTTTGTGGCAAAACTTGTATTAAAAAATATTTAGGAAGAGATAGAATTCAACCAGTTATTAGCAATAGAAAATTATGATGAAGGCATGCTTATCTAATGTCAACATTCTTAATTCAACCAACGAACGGTTTGAACACATACTTAAAATGAACATACACGATAGGGTTTTCGACCCTTTTTCAGAATCAAACTCGGAAGAAGCTGTAAAATTACAAGAACTAATAAAAGTAACAAAAAATGAAGAATTAAAATTACAATTTAAACACTGCTATCAACAGTTGTGGCTGTAAAAAGAGATACTGGCACTTTACCTTGTGGCACAAACATTTTTAATAACGTTTTCTTCATCCTATTTAGTGGAACGTGGGTTCAGTGGGATCACGACTGCAAATTTCCAATCGCGGTGATTTTAGCATGTTGCTGACTAAAACTGAGCCGAATATAAATAAATTGATTTCTGTGCACCAAGATCATCCTTCTCATTAGTTTTACTGTTATTTGTAATATTTACAAAACGATTATTATCTTTCGTTATCTTAATTTCCCGTCTGTAATGCGAATGTAACTATGGTTGATTTTAATAAATAAGTTTTTAATTTTAAGCTTGAAGTTGTGATATTTACAACAACATATTTCTTTACTATGTTCTAGAATATAGGTAGAAAGATATATACATAAAAAGGCCGAAAACTGCCATTGTATATGTGTTTACTCGCATATGAAGGTAAATTTCCAGGGGGGGCGGTGAGTCATTTTTTCTCTGAAAAGGGGGCGGTCGACGAAATAAGTTTGGGAATTCCTGCTCTAAACGAAATGGAAAAACTTCTCTTGCTGTGGATAAAGGAAAAGCAGCGTGCTGGTGACAGTGTAGATCAAAACATTATTTGTGAAAAGGTGAAAGAGATTTACACAAACATAACGAAAGACGATGAAGAAAAGATGGACTTTCTAGCATCTTCAGGGTGGTTTTGGCGTTTCACACGGAGACATGGCGTACACAGCGTCGTTTGACACGGCGAAGCAGCAAGCGCCGATAAAAAAGCAGCCGGTGAGTATGTGCAGGAATTCGGTGAATTTATTGAAGCTGGGGGTTTTGTTTCATCACAGATATTTAACTGTGATGAAACAGGTTTATTTTGGAAGAAAATGCCCAAAAAGAACCTACATCACGGCAGAAGAAGCAACTCTTCCGGGTCATAAACCCATGAAAGACAGATTCACGCTCCTCCTGTGTGCAAACGCGAGTGGTGATTTCAAGGTTAAGCCTTTATTAGTGTACCACTCTGAAAAACCTAGGGAATTTAAATCTTTCAATGTGTGTAAAGACATTTTAACAGTGATGTGGCTTTCTACCGCTAAGGCATGGGTAACTCGGGTATTGTTTCTCGAGTGGGTCAGGAAAGTGTTTGCGCCCATGATGAAAAATATCTCAAGGAAAAAGGGTTGTCGTTCCGATGTGTTTTCGTCCTCGATAATGCACCGGCACATCCACATGATTTAGGTGAAGAATTGGAAGCAGAATTACTATGATTTAGGTGAAGAATTGGGTGGATTACTGTGAAATATCTGCCACCTAACACCACTTCCCTTATCCAGCCCATGGATCAGTTTGTGATGGCCAATTTCAAGAAAATCTATACGACGAAACACGTTTCGAAAGTGTTTCGATATTACCAATTCGACCGCTTTGACATTAAAAGATTTCTGGAAAAACTGCTATAATGTCTATCAGGCTGTTCAACTGATAGATAAGGCTTGGACCGAGATCACGAGAAGAACTCTAAACTCTGCGTGTAGGAAGCTACTGCCATCAGCTGTTTCCGAGCGAGACTTTGAGGGGTTAGAGACGGAACAAATACGGGAGGAGGCGTGTATGATGAGAGAGATTTTAGTCTCTGCAACGATCTACGCCTCGAAGCAAATGCTGACGATGTCGAGGAGTTGGTGGACTCGAATCGTAAAGATCTCACCACGGAAGACTTGCAACAGTTGCAGGACGAAAAACAACGTGCTGAAAGGGGCGAAATAATTACTGCTGATAGTGAGGGGGAGGAAGAGGAAGAGCAGAAAGCCATAACGACAGATGAACTGAAAGAAACACTTCGTATGTGGAGGACAATTGAAGTTACAATAGACAATTTCCACCCGAATCAAACCATGGCCTGTTCTGTCATCAATACGATGAACGATTCCATCATGCCGTTCCTCAATAATTTACTAAGAAATCGGAAGAGGCAGGTAACGCTCGATCGCTATTTTAAGCAAAACCCTGTACAAAAAACAGCTAGCGATGAGCCTCAACCAGGTCCTAGTGGGATAAAAAGGATGCGCAGAGAAAAGACTCCTCCAAGTGAATTGCCTTCCGTCATTTTCTAATTTAGCATTTATTTCTTTAAATTTCTTGTAATAACAATGTGATTCAACTTAATTTGTTATTATTTAGCAATACCAGTTTAAAAACAAGGTGAAAATAATAAAGATAATGGTCGACCACGAGGTCGTGGAACGGATTAATTCGTTTTCCATTAATTCTTATGGGATAATTTGGTTCGGATTTCGTCGGTTTCCAAGGAACGGATTACCGACGAACTCCGAGGCACCACTGTATATATATATGTATATATATATATATATATATATATATACAGGTGAAAGTCTGTATGTGTATCTCTGTATACTAGGATTTTACATATTGAAAAGTTATGTCAGTACCCTGCTTATATGAATGTGGTGTAGTTGTTATATTATTAATGTTATTATTAATATTATTGGTATTATACCTGCTTATTGCAATAATAACTAAATAAATTATTATAACACTTTTCTATTATTATTTGTTGACTCTTTTATTAAAACGCACCTAAAATCCGCATCATTATATCAAAAAGATAACTTTAGATGTCCTTTTATGAATGCTTGTGAGATTTTTTTCTCCCTTTGCAGGGTCTTTGGGTACCTTAAGGAGAAGACGTGGAAGTCCCCATAGCTATCAAATTTCTCAAAGGTGGAAGCTCTCCAAATAAGAATCAAGAGATATAAGAGGTAGGAAAAATCCTTTGCTGTACAGACCACGATATTTGTTGAAGGCAATTTGATCACAGTTATCTTTATACCCCATGTTGAGCAATTAAGAAATTTTCTTTTAGTTACGTATCAATCAAAACATTTTTTAAATTCTGCTCATAGTAGATATTTAAATAGAGAATGTGTTTATTAATTTTAAAATTTCTTTGTTTCCTTTTTTACAGTGCGTTAAATTAGTCACATCTGTTAATTTTCTATTTCTTTCTTTTTATAAAATCTTAAAATAAAATATTTCCCAAAAACTTTCGGATGACATTTTTAAAATTCTTTTAAAAATTGTTTTTTGGAATAATTTATAAACTAAAAGTAATAATATTTTTTCTAAACTATATTTTTAATTTTTTAAAGATAATTAAAGAATTATGTAGCATCTGATATCAACAATTATTTCCAGAAAAAATTGAATTATCAAAAAATTTGCAACATCAAAATATTTTCACAGTTTGTTTGAAGGTTTATCTTTGTTTGCGGAACACAGAATAAAATTACATGCATTTGCTAATCAGTGTTTAGAAAATTTCTACGAGGAAATTTCATTGGACAACTTATCATTCGGATTAAAATATTTACCAATTCTTTGCCTCGAGTCACGCTGTACCAAAATGTGACGGAGTTATGGGCAGATGAAAATGCTAATGAATATAAAATAATGAATGTGCTAATGAATGTAAAGGAATTCTTTTACACTCATTATCTTTGTATTACATAAAACCTAGTGCGCACTGGAATTTCAATGGAACTGTGTTATATGTTAGTCAGTCACTCTATTTTTCAATTTAGAAAAGATTATACGTTATATTATTGTAATTCTGTGGTTTATTTGAAATTTTGTTTTGTAACACACATTCTATGTCCTGAAGAATCCTCCCATATCTGTAACGTTTTTATGTCGTATGTTCGCACGATAATTACTTACACACACATACACACACCACAATCGATTATATATGTAATAACAACTGATTATATATATAATAACTGATTATATATAACACAATTGATTATATATGTAATGATTATATATGATTATATATGTATAATGATACATGTAACATATGCATATAAGTATATATAGTAACAATTTTTTCAGTACAATTAAAATAAAAAATTATTGTAAAACAAGCCTTTCATCTTGCAAAATTTTCTTCACCTTTTTCCTATTAATGCAGGTGTAGTCTTAATTGAATACCTTTGTTAGAAATTTGAATCTCGAGAAATAAGTTAATTGCTAATTCAGGAATTCCTGAACCACCGGAAAGCAAACATTTCGGGAAATCACAATAAATGCATGTAACATTAGATTTGAAATTTGATATTTGATATTACGATCTCATGAAAGAGGTTTTTAGGAGAAATTTTCATTAGGTTGTATGATCGTAAAACAGAAATATTTCTAAGGACATACAGTTTGAAATTTAAAAAAAAATCTTTCCCCCATTTTTAAGGTGCTTCAAAATGCTACGAAAAGTCCTTAAGATATCCTCGGGAATATATTTCCTATTTCGTGAAATTAGTATGAACCCTGATATACCAGGTGAGCCCATAAATTAACCGGACTATTTTTTATAAATAAGAAAAATATTACTCACCTTCAAATAAATTTATCTCCTTCAAATTAATCGTCAAAGGAGTCTATACGATTTTTCCAACGTTTCATCGAGTCATCGAAACACTGTTTAAAAGCTTTGGAACTGACCGTCCGCAAAATACGCGTAACATTTGATTTAATATCCGAGACGTTTTCAAATCTCTGTCCTTTCATGGCCAGAAAAAATCAGTTGGCGACAAGTCGGGAGAATATGGCGGGTGATTTATCACTGTAATTGAATGCTTAGCAAGATATTGTTGTACAGAAATTGCTGTATGGGGCCTAGAATTATCGTGTAAAAGAAACCATTTCTCAGAATAAACAGTTCGTTCCTAACTATCCTGTTTCTTAATCGAAAAAGCACCTCCTTGTAAAAATACTGATTAATTGCTTGATTTTCAGGAGCAAATTCGTGCCTTTGTAAGCAAAAAATGCAATCAGCATCACCTTAGTCTTTGATTTTAAGAGCGAATTTTCTCCACATTTTCCTCATCCTTTGACGTTTAAGGGCGTCCTGTCTTTGGTTCATCTTCAATGCTTTCCCGCCCACATTTAAAGCTGTTGTACCACTCATACACTTGTGTTCTTGATAACGATGCATCACTATGTACTGTTCAAAGCCTCTCTAAAGTTTCGGTAGCAGATTTACCTAATTTGTAACAAAATTTAATGTTACAACGTTGTTCCATTCCGAAGCAAGTTTTTTTGTACAATGCCTTCTCAGTAAATGAATATTACTACGGCGTTTTGATATGCAAACGACTATATAACCAGTTTAAACAAGAGTTGAGATGTCACTCTTTCTAGCCAGGTGATTATTGTTTCACCTTTTTTATTTTATTCTTTGATCTTTTAATTTGTGCGGTTACTTTATGGGCGCACCTTGTATTTAAAAGTGTATTTGCGTCGTAAGGTAACGTTTTTCCATTTTATTCTAGTAAGCCAACATCACGGCCAGTGTCGATCACCCCAACTCTTGGGAATTTCCATGGCTTCACAGCTGATGCTTGTGACCAAACTCATGCCACCTAAACTACGTTCGATCTAACAAAGACAGGATTGGATCGAAAGCACTGTTGAGGTGGTGTTCTCAAATTGCAAAGGTAAGTGTAGGGAACCAATCCAACTTTCTACTGCATAAACCTGCAGATGGCAAGAATGCGTTGAACATTTTCTTGTTACTCTTGAACCGTAATTTCCTGCTTGTAACCTGCAGATTATACGTTAAGGAGGTCCAGGACACAAAATTCTTCAAATTTTCGAAAAAAGTTTTATTGCATTAAAAAATTTTGTGTTCCTTTCAACTTGAAATCATGACGTTTAAATCACGCTTCTATCTTAATTAGAACAGCAGATATTAATTTTCTTGTTTGCACCATTCTAATAGCAGCCAATCTTTGTTTAAACCTGTAAATGCGTTTTCTGCATGATGGGTGTTTTTTTTTTCATCATTTCTCGTCTTTAAATTGTTATAAGTCAATAACCCTTTAAAGATAAATGCTTCAAACTTGGAACATGTCTTTTTCAATTATTTTACTTTAATTTTAATTCAGTAAATTAAAAAATATTTATTTTTGAAAATATGATTTTTTTAAAATAAGTTACATCATTTTTTTTTTATTTTTTCTCTAAATATTTTTAATTTTTTTAAAATTTAATATTTTAAAAAAGTTGAATCAAAATTAAAACTTCTATTTTTTTGTTTAATTAAATGAAAAAAAAATTTATATTCAAGCGACAAATAGTATTTGGAGTTATACCGATTTTAAATTACCCCATCTTTTTAAAATTTTAAAATTTTTTAAAAACTTTATGAGAATTTTTATGATGTGACTTTGTTTACAAATTATATGGTTAACCATTACAAAAAATTCAAAATTTTAACTCAATAAATAAAAAAATTTTTAAATGTGTCCCCTTAAAATCTTTCAGATTTCTCGGTGTGGATTATAGACCTCTGTTCGTTATCTACAGTTATCCTTTTTTAAGGCTGAAGTTTATAGTTCTGTAAACGAGCATCTAAAATGCTTTTCTTTATCCATAACTGATGGTTCAATAACTGTTACAAAAAATTTGTTCCGAATCAGAGCGATAAGTGGATACATATTGTCATTTTAAGCGTTAGTAAATTTACAAACTCAAAAGTTAATATGCCAGTCACCACTAATTAGATGACAGGACTTTATATAAACCATAACTTGAGTACACTTTTATACAAATATCAGGTATGTAGACAGTTGTGAACACTGATTCTTCACTGGAAGCTAAACAATTCCAGCACCTAAATGAATCTCGTTACACAAGGGGGAATACAAATGTAAAATTAGTTTCTAAATCAATTATTTAAACATAACATACGACCTTGTATTTCTCCTCTTTCCCAACACTTCCTCTTGTGTCAGCCGTGTCTGGTATCCCACATAATCATTCATTAAGAATCACTTGTCTAAATCTCTCGTAAAAAATCGCACAAATCTATTTTCATTGAGGTTCCATTATATTTTTTTTTTGAAACGAAGTTCTTCTACGCGGCTTACAGTAGAGTGAACTCGCAGGAATCGTCACGTAACGAAAAAGCGTTATGCCCCCTTCATAAGAGCTTTTTCTCAAGGACTCTGTGGCTGAATGGTTATCGCATCGGAGTATCGGACTCTCGCACTACGGAGCGAGAGCTCCCTGGTTCAAATCCCCGCACAAACGCTGGCCGTTTCTATTCCCACTCATTCTGGGAATACCGTAGTGTATATATATATATATATATATATTTATTTATAAATATACATATATTTATATATATATATTTATAAATATACATATATATATGTATATTTATATATATAATATATATATACATATATATAACATTATACAAATCGTTCAAATTTCTGAATATAGATGGCAGTGTAGAAGTGGAATGGTATAATTCCCCACGGCGTGTGGACAATAACGGATATACATACACTGCTGGCCACTGTAAATGCAACACCCTGAAAGAAGCACGCAAATAACATGAAATTTACAACATGCATTAGCGGAGGTGAGATATGCAAATGATTAGAATTTCAGCGCAGACGCACATCACGCACGCCTGTGGCGCCACTTCAAAGCGCTATTTAAGGTTTGGAGATTTCGACGATTTCAAGTTCGGCAATTGTGGTTTTCTTGTGGTTTTTTAAAAAAAAAACAATCAATTATGCCTCGTCGAAAACAGCAATCATCTTTTGATCAAGTATCCGAGTTCGACAGAGGAAGTATAGTGGCCTACCGAGATTGTGGATTATCTTTCAGGGAAATCGGTAGTCGTGTTGGACGAAACCGAACAACTGTAATGCGGATATGTGATCGTTGGATGCAGGAGGGTACGACGGACCGGCGTGTTCGATCGCATCCACCTCAGCGCACCACTTCACGTGATGACAGGCAAATTGTGCGCATGGCAGTGACGGATCGCACAGTCACATCACGAACCATAGCACAGCACATGCAGTCTGTAACGCATCATCCAGTGTCTGCGCGTA
Organism: Dolomedes plantarius; assembly: GCA_907164885.2. Lineage (NCBI taxonomy): Eukaryota > Metazoa > Arthropoda > Arachnida > Araneae > Dolomedidae > Dolomedes > Dolomedes plantarius. The sequence continues at coordinate 3,800,063 of OU015493.1, forward strand.
CCATTCGACGCCGTTTACAGCAGAGTGGTCTGTCCGCAAGACGTCCATTGCTTTGTCTACCCTTGACGCAGAACCACAGACGTCTCCGCCGCCAATAGCACGATGACAGAAGGATGTGGACGGCAGAATGGAATGAAATTGTCTTTACTGACGAGTCACGCTTCTGTCTGCAACACCACGATGGTCGCATTCGAGTCTGGAGACACCGTGAAGAGAGGATGCTGAACAGCTGCGTTATGCACCGCCACACTGGTCCTGCACCGGGTATTATGGTATGGGGCGGTATTGGATATCACTCTCGCTCACCTCTAGTACGCATTGCCGGTACTTTAAACAGCCAGCGCTACATCTCCGAGGTGTTGGAGCCAGTTGTCCTTCCTTACCTTCAGGGCTTGCCCACAGCCATATTTCAACAGGATAATGCGCGACCACACGTGGCACGCATTGTCCAACGGTTCTTCGTCAATCGCCAGATTGAATTGCTTCCCTGGCCGCCTCGCTCTCCGGATCTTTCGCCGATAGAAAACATGTGGTCCATGGTTGCTCTACGATTGACCCAGATTCCATCCCCAGCTGCCACAGCAGATCAACTTTGGCAACGTGTGGAAGCTGCTTGGTCTGCTGTACCCCAAGAACTCATCCAAAGTCTCTTTGAATCAATGCCGAGGCGTGTGGCAGCGGTGATCTCCAACAATGGCGGTTTCTCTGGCTACTGATTTTGGCAGGAACCACACTTCACAGAAGTCTATAAATTTAATCATTTGATACTTGGTCAAGATGTTATCTACAAAATAAATTTTGTTGTGATATCTCTTGTCTTTCTTGGTGTTGCAATTTGGGTGGCCAGCAGTGTATATATGTGTGTGTGTATATACTTTTAGAGTTGAAAAAATAACGTAAGGAACTTCGTTCCTGACGGGGTCCCCCGACCGCACAATTTTTTTTATGTTTTATTCACGTAGCAACCGTAACCCCGTGTTGCCACACAGCTCTAACCTAATTCCCCCCTCTATTATTGACCCAAGAGTAGGATTTATTATTTACCCCATAACAGACTCTGAACGTGCAAAATTGTCGTTTTCGTTTATAGTAAATTCAAAACATCGCATGTTGGCGACAACACATTTTATTTGGCCCGAAACTGGTAACAATATAGACTGAGGTTACCATGTTACTTAACCTTGTTTCTTCAGATCCTCTGATCTGATCAGCTCCTGAAGTTTTGACCTAAAATGTCTTAGTGTAAAGGAGGGGTGTCAAACTTAAAGGTTACCTTGGGCGAAACAAACAAGATTTAACTATAGGTGGGCCGCAAAAAAAATCAATATTAATAGAAACGTAGGTTTATTTGCCTAATTACAGTATATTCAACATAAATATATGCATTTTGTTTAATAATAGCAAAAAAAGAGTATCATTAAAAAAACATTTAGCAAATTCTTCGAATCTTATTATAATTCTTCGTCGGTTATTTTATTATATATTATTGTGTGCCAATATATTGGCCTGGCCTCAAAAATGTTCGTCGCGGGCCGCGAGTTTGACACCCCTGGTGTAAAGGAAATGTTTGGTGTGGAATTTGCAACTCTGCAAGATTCAGGCATGAAACAACTGAATTTCTTATCATTCGCACTCTTGTAAGAATAAAATATATTCTCGGAAAGCCGATAAAAAAGTTTATTGATGTCTATTAAAGATACCTTCACCCTATAATATAACTCTGCAGAAAATAAGTTATGTAGGTTACATATCAGTCGTCATAGCAAATCTTATATTTCGATGTTAATCTACGGAGAATTTTCATCTCAGTATTTTTACAACCATAGATTGGTAAATGTATATTTTTAGATTTGTTTATCGTATATGAAAGTACATATTTAAATAAGTAAATGTTTTAGTTTAAAAAAGAACTAAATTTAAAATTCTAAATTTAAAAAAAAAACACTCAATTTGCATGTTAGCGCCCTTTTTAGCTCGATTCTGCGCCATTTGGCGAATTGGCTGCTCGCCAAGCTTTTGCTTGGGAGTTACCGAAAATGGTAGAATAAAGAATGTGATTTTAAAAATGTGAACGGATGTTTTGGTTCGCTCCACAATTGTATCCAATAATGCAGTTTTTTGTAGTGTAGTGTTTCGAGGTGTTGGTGAATTTAATAAATGTTTGTTAGTAGAATTACAGTCTGCTTATTATCGATTATAAAATTTTAAAACTAACGTCAACATTGAATTTAATTACTTTTTTTTAATGTTCCGTACAATGCAAATGTTCAAAATCTGCTACTCAGCTCTAAAATTATATCCCTTAATTTTTTTTTACGTAAAAGATAAATTACTGGAGACTACGTCCCAGGCCCCATATAATTATCGTGTCAAGCAGTGTATGGAGAATGAATCATCAATCGAGAATCTCCATTTTACTTTCAAACTCGATTATGCTTGTAGAAAAATTTATCTAACAGTCATACGGAGTGCATCCTTGTGGTAAAGGTGTAATGCTATAGGTATTTTTGTAATAGTGAAAAGACTTTGTGGAATATACTTAGGTAGGAAGTCGAATCCGATAAAATCACGGAAAATGCAGTCGCAAGTTGTAAAGAGCGCTATTTCGTATGCCAAGAGTAAGTCATTCTTGCAATTTATGGCCAATTAAGTCATAAAAATAACGTTCTAAAACCTATAAATTACTTTCTAACATACAAGCCAAGAAATCAATAAACAAAAGTAGTTTTATAGATTACTAGCTGAAAACCCGCACTTCGCTACGGAGTACATTCAAATTAAACACAACGGTCAATGTATGCAATTAATGCCAAACAAAATATATATATATATATATATATATATATATATATATATATATATATATATATATATATATATATATATATATATATATATATATATATATATATATATATATATTTATTTATTAAAAAATCGTAAGGGATATTTTTATAGACAAAATAATGTCCAATCGTCTGCCGCATTAGCGAGAAAAAAATATTTTTTTTGTCTATTTAGATTTCTTGCATGTGACGATAAATTTATTTAAAGTACCAGAAAAAGAAATAACGTGATCGGCATTTAATAAATTAAATTCTAAAAAATTAATCTTTAAAAATTCACCAAAAATCCAAAAGGGAGGTAAAGGTTCGAAAAAGATTTCATTGTAAAGGAATTTTTACGATCTTTCTCGTGATATAAATTTTATGACCCTCAAATTATTATTTTAAATTCAAACTTAAAAAAAGTTACAAAAACAGCTTAAAAATTAAATTTAAAAAAAATCTAAGAAGAATTTTTCAAAAATCTTTCTTAGTGCTTTAAGAAGAATCGCCATGCAAAATTTCAGCCCTTTAGGTCCAGCGGTTTGGTCTGTGCGTTGTATGTCAGTCAGTCAGTCAGTGAATGAGTCAGTTACGGAACTGTTTTATATATAGAGATTATAAAGATGTATACCATGCGAGAAAGAAATTGCTCGTGAATTTGTCAGAACTGTAGTCCAAAATCAGCGAAAGAGTAATTTTGATAGGAAATTATCAAAACTGTATTAAAAGAAGCTACAAAAACTCTTAATTCTTTCCCCACCCTTCTTGCTACAGTAGAGGATCATTTTGAACGGTCTTTTATTGTGGTGAACTGAGCCGGATTCATTTAATTCAATAAAATTACATGTGCAGTCAATTATGGAACTGAACCATGATTTTCTTGCCAGATATCTTTGTATCTATGGATATCTTCAACGCCTTTTAATCCCCTTTGCAATTCTGCAGCAGAGACGGACTTCCACGATCTGCGCCATTATCCGTCTCTCCACGCCAAATACAGAAGGTCGTTCGCACTTTATGGAAACGATTTTGATAGTTAAGTTTTATGTATAAATCCCGTATTTTTTGACGCCATTTGCTTCTATCTGATAGCCATGGTTGTTGACAATAGATCTAGCGCGAATTTTAGATGAAAGTAAACTTTTTTCTTAGTACTGTCATGTCAATTTTACCCCATTCTTCTTGGACCGTTTTCCAAAGTCCGTTCAGCGTTCTTGGATGCCGTTTTCATAAGACTCGTATTAAAAAACCGAAATCGAGAAAATCCATTGGAGAAGAGTCGGGTAATTTTACAGGTATTTCATTAAATGGGATGCACTTTATTCCCGTTTCTGATTCTTTCTTTGCTGAATAAGCGGCAGATGATCGAGACGTGTGACTAGACGCTTTGTCCACATGAAGCTCAACTTTAACAATGTCCTTTCCGTAGAAGGCTGGAATTTCTTCTTCGAAAATTGGTTTTAAAATATTCTGCCGATTGTAGAGTGAATTAATTTTGGCTTTACCTGGGACTTTTTTTTTATTTTTAATTGGCCGTTCTAACAAAATCCTGCAACTATCATGAATCCCTTTGGGAACTTTTCTGTACAGTGACGAAGCCATTTCGTACGGTCATTCCCGTCAGTTGAGCAATAGAAAATTGATATTTTTTTATTACAGTCACTTAAATACACCCATGCCCCATCGAGTGTTACCACAAATTTTCATTTTTCAGCAGCTAGGTGTTTTTCATGCAATTTTCTACGATTTGTTTTTCTTTCAGCAAAATCGTTTGGCAAAAGCAGATGAAATTTAGGTTTAAACATCTTTTTTAACTTAAAATCTTTACGAATGATTTTACTTACAGTACCAGAAGCCATTCCTAGTTTCGATGCAATGGATCTTTGAGTCGGCGTATTTTCTTTTAGGATCAGAGACTTCACTTTCTTGATATTTACCTGCGTTCGAACAGTCTTAGGATGAGGTTTAGTGGTCATGTTTTCATTTTTACTTTCAGTTACACGTTTTTTCGCTTTCAGATTTAATATACACTCATGTACAAAAAAATTAGCGCACCAAGAAGGAGTCGTCAAAATGAAACGAAATTTTACATACGTAATGACTACTTTGATATAAGTAAATGATAAGAAAATCAAGAAAAAGAATAATTATTTCAGAGAAAAAGGCAAAAGAACGGGAGGATTTAATACTCCGTTGGACCCCTTCTAGCGCGAATGCACGATTGCGATACGATCGGGCATTGAGTCATACAAGTTCTGTATGATGTCTTGAGACATTTCGTTCCATATTTGCTGTAACCTTGCCTCTAGTTCGTTCAAACTTGTGGGATGCCCAACTCGTCGTCCCAAATGATCCCAGATATGCTCGATTGGAGACAAATCTGGGGATCGGCAGGCCAAGGAAGGGTGGTAACAGTGCGGAGACAGTCTTGTGACACCCTTGCCGTATGAGGCCGAGCATTGTCTTGTTGAAAAAATGGCTCCTGGGAGCCGTTGCATGAGTGGCAACACATGTGGTTGCAGGATTTCATGAACATACCGCTGGCTGTCATGGTGCCACGGAACAATACTGAGGTGACCGTGTATTGTAGGCAATGGCACCCCATTACCATCACACCAGCTGTGGGAGCGATGTGTCGCTGTACAGCAAAGGCAGGATTGAGCGTTCACCACGGGCTCTCCACACCACGAACACGATTTGTCATCACTGCCGAGATTGAATCTGGATTCGTCGCTAAAGCCGACCTGGTTCCATTCGCTGCAGTCCAGTTTCCTCGTGCGCGGCAAAACTCCAAACGGAGAAGTCGATGGGGTGGGCGTCAAGGGCATCTCATGAATGGGCGCCGCGATAACCAACTGTCCTTCAGCCAGGCGCCTTCGTATGGTTCGAGAAGACACAGAGGCCCCTAGTGGAAGGTGCTACCTGTGCCTGGATGGCGGCCGAAGAACAGTTGGCTGTACGCGTGCATTTCTTACGATGTGGCGGTCTTCTCGACGACTGGTCTGTCGAGGGCGTCCTGAGCCTGGTCTTCGTGTACATGACATCTCTCGGGTCCACTGGTTCCAACATCTCCTCACAACACAATCAGAGCGGCCTACTTGACGAGCTACTCGCCTAGCTGACCACCCAGCTTCCATCATCCCGACGATTCTTCCCCTCTCAAACTGCGACAACTGCTTATATTGTCTTCGAACACGGCGTAATGGCACGTCTATCTCAGCTCTTCCTTTGTAAATGATTCAGCACACTCAAACAAGCTGTGGTTACCTGTTTTATACTCCATAGAGTACGAGGTTTCAACGCCCTCTACCGGCTATACGTAATAGCGCAATCACGCTGCATTTCTAATCATTTGCATATCTCCCGACATGTACCTTCATTGCAAGTTTCGTTACGATCCCCGCAATTTATTCTTGGTCGCTAATTTTTTGTCCATGAGTGTATTATAAAATACCTTATTTTAGAAATTCTATCGGGCGATAGATGGCTGCACCAGTCTACAAAACAAAATTAACTGATAATAATAAAAAAACATGGTAAAATTCTGCTTAAAGATGGCTAAAAGTATTAAAAAATGCATTGTCATCGTGTTCTGAGCTATTCTAAAAGTTTCAAATGTCTAACTAGTCGGGAAGTTAGTTAAAAATCGATTGCAAGATTTGAACTGGACAAACAAACACACACACAAACAAGAAAGCAAGTTAATAAAAGCATGGTTAATAATAGGCATTTGCTAACTTGCGATGAACAAAATATGGGAGAAAAATTCCCCATAGCATTAACATAGGGATCGAATACGAGCGATGTGAACTTATGCCTTAACATTCTTCGCTCATTTATCAGCATTTACATCTTTGATTTGAAAGTTCGTTTGACTAGAGTTGTAAGGCATTTATATGGAAATCGTGGGGAGGGGACGCAAGACAAATAAAAATCAGGCAACGACTTGACATTCGGGTTCGTTCCGATATAATTTCAATTCCCTCCTACTTTCAGGTATCATCTGGCCCGTGGAAGCTATGCCTTTTTACTTAAAGCAGCTGAGCTACTGTCTGCCGCTTACCCTCATCGCCAACACGATGCGGTGCGTCCTCTCCCGGGGGTGGAGCATAACAGACTACGGAATTTGGGACGGGTACTTGGTCGCACTCGCGTGGATCGTTCCCGTGGTCATCATATCCAGTGTTTTCTTCAGATACAAGAAGTGACAAAAATGAAGAAGCGGCAAAAATGACCCGTGAAGCAGCAAAACTATTTTTTCCGAAAAACTGAAAAATAGAGGATGCCTATTGTGATATGCATATTTTAAAGACTGCTTCCGTTATTTGTATCGTCCGTGAAGCTATTCTCCGGAGAAATTATTTTCATTGGAATCTCCAGCCACTGTCAAAGAAGGGCCAGTTCAGAGAGTATTTCGAAATTCCTTGCAGATATCTTATCTATCTCCTATTTAATGAACAAAAATATACAGAAACTAATTTCATTTTTTAGAAGCTTCGTGCTCGCGATCGTAAATGCGATCAAGATTCTGTAATTATTTTTTATGTAAATGGCACCCTTATTTCTGCCGAACACTGTAAAATTTATTACCTTTTATATATTATGCGTGGTCGAAGGTACCCAAAAAACTGTTTAATAATCTTGTGTGCTTCTTCAAACGGCGCTCCAAACAACAGCTCTCTGGTTCCTTTCCTTTCCTCGTTTTGATACATCATTTTGTTATTTATATAAGTTTACGAACACTTTAACAGAATCACAACAAGTTTTACAAAGGACTTATAAGCTAATTCTTGTTTCATTGGTTAAAAAAATTTCTGAGCATATTGCCTTTCATTTCATTCCTTCTATAATGTTAAAAATTTGATATTAAAAATGAAACACTGTGATTAAATATTGCTTAGATGTTTTCTTGGCTATTGCGTTTTCATTTCACCCCTTTCCAGTGTTACAGAATTTGCCGTTAAATGTTAAACATGACTATTAAATACTGCTTCTATTTTTTTTTCAAATCTTACTTTCTCATTGTTTCCAAATTGAATGAAAAATGGAACGATATGCGTATAAATCTGAATGCTAACATGCCCACATTCAACTGTATTAATATCATTAAACTCATATCCATTATTCAAGTACTATTTTTATTTCTGCGTAGTAAAGAGGATCTCACATCCAAAGCTTCACGAACAATGATACATTCTGTAGAATGAATTTAATCAATCCCGCAACTTCTTGATGGCCTTGATATAGTATATTTCAAATAAAAAAGCCTAAACCTTACCCAAACCTTAATAGGGTGAAATCATCCAATTACTAATATCCTTACTCAGTGCATTTTATTTATGCAATGGGGTAGATTAAAGCAGATTAAGTTTGTAATCACTTTGGAGAAATGAAAAGCTTAACGTAAAGGAAGTATTGCTTTGAGAGAATATCGATTTATAACAGGTCATCAAGAGGTTTTGTTTTACAATAGAGATCTTTCATCAAAAACTGTAATTAGGATCTATAACTGAAAATTTACTTTTTTGTTATTAGACATAACGAATTATAAAATTAATCTGTTTTTCATCGGTTCCTTTAGAAGAAGAAAATCGAAAATTAAACGATTCTCTATTGCGAAACTGGTGTTAATATTTATGCTTCATTATTTTTTTATTGAATAGAGTAAGATTAATATAAAGCGATATACAGTAACCACCGCTTATAGTAATCAGTGGTTATAAGAATCAACCGTTTATAAGAATCAATATCGCGAAAACAAAAACAAATGTATTATTTCCATGTTAAAATTTTCGCTTTGAAAAATCAATCCACCGGTTTTAAGAATCAGTTTAAACTCCTCGCTTTCCTTTCATTTTTCCAAAAAAGCCACTTAAACCCTCAAAAGGCACGAAGTTCTTTCTTTATTTTTTTTAAAGAAAGAGTGATAAGATGGAATGGAATATAGTCATAAAATTCATCCCTTTCTTTGTTAGACATAACATAATAGTTTCTCCTTAAACGCTTTAGCACTACACTGTCCTATTAGCTTGACCCGGGGACATCTCTACCCGTCCGGGTCCGATTTCACTTTTCTCCACTGAAAAACAAAAATAGGGACTCTTTTTTCCCACCTCCGACATCCTGGTTGCGGCTTCCTGGATCCTGAAACACATAAATCTTCGGCGAAGTGTAAACTATCACTTAGGCAAACGTGACATTAGTAGATTCAGCACGTTATCAAACTGCGAAACGTAAGCTAAAAGGTGAATCTTCGTCTGAGACTATTAGTATTAAAAGAGGTATAAACAGCCTCCTGAAAACTTCATTGCGTCAAACTACCATAGAAAACTTTTTCTTGCTCCCTTCCTGTAGTTGAAATGTTAAAACTGTTAAGCAAGTATGTTGTAACAAATATTGGATTCTTTTCTTCTCTTACTATAATTATGTGTATCTACTTATAAGTCTAGAAATTAAATTGTAATTTTAAAATTATAAAAAATAACTTTAATAAAAGATAATTAAGGTAAATTAAAGATTATTTTATGGTAAATTATCTAATATATGTATATACAAGCTGAAGCAGGGCCTCCCAGAGGGGGGGTCAACTGGGGCACTTTGTCCCATGCCCCCAACTGCCGGAGGGGCCCCAAAAAATTTTAAAAAATTTATTTATTAGATTTCCTCCGAAAGAAAATTCTGAAACTTCTACCGTACTTCAAAATTCAAAATAATCTCCTGAAAAAAGGGCCCCCCCCCCAAAAAAAAAAAAAAAATAATAAATAAATTATTCGATTAATCAGATTTCTCTTACTACAAAATAGTCTTCTGAAAAATAGTCTTGGGGCCCCCAACAGAAGTTTGCCCCAGGCCCCGTAAAGTCTCTGGGCGGCCTTGAGCTGAAGACAAAATTTCGAACGTTTAGTTGTTCATCCATATACACGCTAAAAATTATATTTGATATCATTCTATCCTAATCACTTCAAATTATTTTCAACATTTGCATTTTAAAAATATCTTAATGCTCAAATTTCCTACTAGCCGGGCTTCGCCTAGCTATGCTTAAGCCATCCGTACACCAGATGAAGTTTGAAAAATTTCACGCATGATTAAAAATTTCAGTGATTCGCGCTGTGAAGATCTTTCCAAATAATGAAAGAGTTATGTACTTTCATGAGAAAAATAATACACCGATTTTCGACCAAAATGGCCGCCAAAATCGGCCATGTTTTCTCAGGATGAGTGATCTCCGGAAACGTGATGTCACGTGATGCCGACGGACTCCACGACATTCTCCACTGTTACTTTATTTATATAGATGAACCACAGCCTAATTCCTTTAAAATGGAACAAAATGAGTAACTCCAGTTAACATTGTAATCCACTACTGCTACAGGGACATGAAAATGTGAAAATACAGAGTTTAAAGCAGCCAAAACTGCAATTATGTGGGACCCAGGTCCTCCGCCTAAACTACAAATTGCTTTTAGTAATAACACCAGTCATTTTCTTCAGTGCCGTTGTGTTGTTTATTGCAATACTTTATTTATATAGATGAACCACAGCCTAATTCCTTTAAAATGAAACAAAATGAGAAACTCCAGTTAACAATGTAATCCACTACTGCTACAGGGGAATGAAAATGTGAAAATACAGAGTTTAAAGCAGCCAAAACTGCAATTATGTGGGACCCAGGTCTTCCACCTAAACTACAAATTGCTTTTAGTAATAACACCAGTCATTTTCTTCAGTGCCGTTGTGTTGTTTATTGCAATACTTTATTTATATAGATGAACCACAGCCTAATTCCTTTAAAATGAAACAAAATGAGAAACTCCAGTTAACAATGTAATCCACTACTGCTACAGGGGAATGAAAATGTGAAAATACAGAGTTTAAAGCAGCCAAAACTGCAATTATGTGGGACCCAGGTCTTCCGCCTAAACTACAAATTGCTTTTAGTAATAACACCAGTCATTTTCTTCAGTGCCGTTGTGTTGTTTATTGCAATACTTTATTTATATAGATGAACCACAGCCTAATTCCTTTAAAATGAAACAAAATTAGTAACTCCAGTTAACAATGTAATCCACTACTGCTACAGGGACATGAAAATGTGAAAATACAGAGTTTAAAGCAGCCAAAACTGCAATTATGTGGGACCCAGGTCCTCCGCCTAAACTACAAATTGCTTTTAGTAATAACACCAGTCATTTTCTTCAGTGCCGTTGTGTTGTTTATTGCAATACTTTATTTATATAGATGAACCACAGCCTAATTCCTTTAAAATGAAACAAAATGAGAAACTCCAGTTAACAATGTAATCCACTACTGCTACAGGGGAATGAAAATGTGAAAATACAGAGTTTAAAGCAGCCAAAACTGCAATTATGTGGGACCCAGGTCTTCCGCCTAAACTACAAATTGCTTTTAGTAATAACACCAGTCATTTTCTTCAGTGCCGTTGTGTTGTTTATTGCAATACTTTATTTATATAGATGAACCACAGCCTAATTCCTTTAAAATGGAACAAAATGAGTAACTCCAGTTAACAATGTAATCCTCTACTGCTACAGGGACATGAAAATGTGAAAATACAGAGTTTAAAGCAGCCAAAACTGCAATTATGTGGGACCCAGGTCTTCCGCCTAAACTACAAATTGCTTTTAGTAATAACACCAGTCATTTTCTTCAGTGCCGTTGTGTTGTTTATTGCAATACTTTATTTATATAGATGAACCACAGCCTAATTCCTTTAAAATGGAACAAAATGAGTAACTCCAGTTAACAATGTAATCCACTACTGCTACAGGGACATGAAAATGTGAAAATACAGAGTTTAAAGCAGCCAAAACTGCAATTATGTGGGACCCAGGTCTTCCGCCTAAACTACAAATTGCTTTTAGTAATAACACCAGTCATTTTCTTCAGTGCCGTTGTGTTGTTTATTGCAATACTTTATTTATATAGATGAACCACAGCCTAATTCCTTTAAAATGGAACAAAATGAGTAACTCCAGTTAACAATGTAATCCACTACTGCTACAGGGACATGAAAATGTGAAAATACAGAGTTTAAAGCAGCCAAAACTGCAATTATGTGGGACCCAGGTCTTCCGCCTAAACTACAAATTGCTTTTAGTAATAACACCAGTCATTTTCTTCAGTGCCGTTGTGTTGTTTATTGCAATACTTTATTTATATAGATGAACCACAGCCTAATTCCTTTAAAATGGAACAAAATGAGTAACTCCAGTTAACAATGTAATCCACTACTGCTACAGGGACATGAAAATGTGAAAATACAGAGTTTAAAGCAGCCAAAACTGCAATTATGTGGGACCCAGGTCCTCCGCCTAAACTACAAATTGCTTTTAGTAATAACACCAGTCATTTTCTTCAGTGCCGTTGTGTTGTTTATTGCAATACTTTATTTATATAGATGAACCACAGCCTAATTCCTTTAAAATGAAACAAAATGAGAAACTCCAGTTAACAATGTAATCCACTACTGCTACAGGGACATGAAAATGTGAAAATACAGAGTTTAAAGCAGCCAAAACTGCAATTATGTGGGACCCAGGTCCTCCGCCTAAACTACAAATTGCTTTTAGTAATAACACCAGTCATTTTCTTCAGTGCCGTTGTGTTGTTTATTGCAATACTTTATTTATATAGATGAACCACAGCCTAATTCCTTTAAAATGAAACAAAATGAGAAACTCCAGTTAACAATGTAATCCACTACTGCTACAGGGGAATGAAAATGTGAAAATACAGAGTTTAAAGCAGCCAAAACTGCAATTATGTGGGACCCAGGTCTTCCGCCTAAACTACAAATTGCTTTTAGTAATAACACCAGTCATTTTCTTCAGTGCCGTTGTGTTGTTTATTGCAATACTTTATTTATATAGATGAACCACAGCCTAATTCCTTTAAAATGGAACAAAATGAGTAACTCCAGTTAACAATGTAATCCACTACTGCTACAGGGACATGAAAATGTGAAAATACAGAGTTTAAAGCAGCCAAAACTGCAATTATGTGGGACCCAGGTCTTCCGCCTAAACTACAAATTGCTTTTAGTAATAACACCAGTCATTTTCTTCAGTGCCGTTGTGTTGTTTATTGCAATACTTTATTTATATAGATGAACCACAGCCTAATTCCTTTAAAATGGAACAAAATGAGTAACTCCAGTTAACAATGTAATCCACTACTGCTACAGGGACATGAAAATGTGAAAATACAGAGTTTAAAGCAGCCAAAACTGCAATTATGTGGGACCCAGGTCTTCCGCCTAAACTACAAATTGCTTTTAGTAATAACACCAGTCATTTTCTTCAGTGCCGTTGTGTTGTTTATTGCAATACTTTATTTATATAGATGAACCACAGCCTAATTCCTTTAAAATGGAACAAAATGAGTAACTCCAGTTAACAATGTAATCCACTACTGCTACAGGGACATGAAAATGTGAAAATACAGAGTTTAAAGCAGCCAAAACTGCAATTATGTGGGACCCAGGTCTTCCGCCTAAACTACAAATTGCTTTTAGTAATAACACCAGTCATTTTCTTCAGTGCCGTTGTGTTGTTTATTGCAATACTTTATTTATATAGATGAACCACAGCCTAATTCCTTTAAAATGGAACAAAATGAGTAACTCCAGTTAACAATGTAATCCACTACTGCTACAGGGACATGAAAATGTGAAAATACAGAGTTTAAAGCAGCCAAAACTGCAATTATGTGGGACCCAGGTCCTCCGCCTAAACTACAAATTGCTTTTAGTAATAACACCAGTCATTTTCTTCAGTGCCGTTGTGTTGTTTATTGCAATACTTTATTTATATAGATGAACCACAGCCTAATTCCTTTAAAATGAAACAAAATGAGAAACTCCAGTTAACAATGTAATCCACTACTGCTACAGGGGAATGAAAATGTGAAAATACAGAGTTTAAAGCAGCCAAAACTGCAATTATGTGGGACCCAGGTCTTCCGCCTAAACTACAAATTGCTTTTAGTAATAACACCAGTCATTTTCTTCAGTGCCGTTGTGTTGTTTATTGCAATACTTTATTTATATAGATGAACCACAGCCTAATTCCTTTAAAATGGAACAAAATGAGTAACTCCAGTTAACAATGTAATCCACTACTGCTACAGGGACATGAAAATGTGAAAATACAGAGTTTAAAGCAGCCAAAACTGCAATTATGTGGGACCCAGGTCCTCCGCCTAAACTACAAATTGCTTTTAGTAATAACACCAGTCATTTTCTTCAGTGCCGTTGTGTTGTTTATTGCAATACTTTATTTATATAGATGAACCACAGCCTAATTCCTTTAAAATGAAACAAAATGAGAAACTCCAGTTAACAATGTAATCCACTACTGCTACAGGGGAATGAAAATGTGAAAATACAGAGTTTAAAGCAGCCAAAACTGCAATTATGTGGGACCCAGGTCTTCCGCCTAAACTACAAATTGCTTTTAGTAATAACACCAGTCATTTTCTTCAGTGTCGTTGTGTTGTTTATTGCAATACTTTATTTATATAGATGAACCACAGCCTAATTCCTTTAAAATGGAACAAAATGAGTAACTCCAGTTAACAATGTAATCCACTACTGCTACAGGGACATGAAAATGTGAAAATACAGAGTTTAAAGCAGCCAAAACTGCAATTATGTGGGACCCAGGTCCTCCGCCTAAACTACAAATTGCTTTTAGTAATAACACCAGTCATTTTCTTCAGTGCCGTTGTGTTGTTTATTGCAATACTTTATTTATATAGATGAACCACAGCCTAATTCCTTTAAAATGAAACAAAATGAGAAACTCCAGTTAACAATGTAATCCACTACTGCTACAGGGGAATGAAAATGTGAAAATACAGAGTTTAAAGCAGCCAAAACTGCAATTATGTGGGACCCAGGTCTTCCGCCTAAACTACAAATTGCTTTTAGTAATAACACCAGTCATTTTCTTCAGTGCCGTTGTGTTGTTTATTGCAATACTTTATTTATATAGATGAACCACAGCCTAATTCCTTTAAAATGGAACAAAATGAGTAACTCCAGTTAACAATGTAATCCACTACTGCTACAGGGACATGAAAATGTGAAAATACAGAGTTTAAAGCAGCCAAAACTGCAATTATGTGGGACCCAGGTCTTCCGCCTAAACTACAAATTGCTTTTAGTAATAACACCAGTCATTTTCTTCAGTGCCGTTGTGTTGTTTATTGCAATACTTTATTTATATAGATGAACCACAGCCTAATTCCTTTAAAATGGAACAAAATGAGTAACTCCAGTTAACAATGTAATCCACTACTGCTACAGGGACATGAAAATGTGAAAATACAGAGTTTAAAGCAGCCAAAACTGCAATTATGTGGGACCCAGGTCTTCCGCCTAAACTACAAATTGCTTTTAGTAATAACACCAGTCATTTTCTTCAGTGCCGTTGTGTTGTTTATTGCAATACTTTATTTATATAGATCAGGGGTTTCCAACTGGCGGCCCGCGGGCCGCATGCGGCCCGAGGTGCCTTTTTTTGCGGCCCGCGAAGAGTTCTAGAAAAATAATTTGCAGCATCAATTTAGATATTCTTAGTTAACAAAAAATGTTTTTATAAAAATCTTTATTGTTTTCAAATGCTGTTCATTTACAAAAAAGGTTGATTTTTCCTCGAATTCCAAGAAAAGTAGGGTTTCCACTCATGTTCTATATCATACCCCCCCCCCCACACTTCTTATTTGACCCACTTCTTATTTGACTTTTTTTTGTGTGTGTGTCTGTGTAATTTAACGAAAGTGCCCACTAGACAGGTAAGCCCGCCACTAGACAGGTGTTTTCGATTGCGGCCCTTGGACACTTGTAAGTTGGAAACCCCTGAGATAAACAAAGAGAAATTGAAAAACAGGAGAGAGATAGACAAGAGGAGGAGAGAGAGAGGCAATTTAAAATAAAAATTAAAATGTTGGATTTAGAAATTGAAGAATTGAGGATGAGGGCAGCTCAAAGACTTTCAAGTTTAAGGGTCAGAGAAAGTATTGGAAGGGTTAATAATGATTTCGAAGGATTTTTGAGAGATGAAAAAAGGGTTATTCTTGAACCACTAGTTAAAACAGATAAGAGATTTGCCAAAATTGACTTGAAAAAGGAGGATCAAAGATGTTTTGTCTGTAATAGTAAAGACCATTTGAAATATCAGTGCCCTAAAAGAGTTCAAAATCTCAGAAATAGAGGAGATCAGATGGGAAATAAATTTGAGAAGGAATTTTATAGAGGCGAAATTATTCAACCTGAGAATAAAATTGAAACCCAACAGGAAAGGGAAGTGAGGTATGCTATTACTCAAGGAAAGGGAGTCCTCGAAAGCGAAGCGTGTACTCAAAGGTATTTGAGTAAGAGTTTAGATCAGGTATTAGATGAGGAGATGATTATTCCTCCTAATATGTTCGAAATTGTAAGGGATACAGAGGAGGAGATGATTATTCCTCGAAATATGTTTGAAATAGGAAGTGAGATGAAGGATGAGGAGATGTACGATAAGGGAGGAGGCAGTAAATTAAGTCCCAGAGAAATCGAAACTAAGACTGGTGAAGTTTCGGGAAAGGTGGGAAATAGTGAATTGAGCTCCAACAACAATACAGATGTGCTGCCGGAAGTGATGGGAGATAAATTGAGTGGAAATAAAAAAGGGGAAAAGATACTAAAAACAACAAATCTCTGGATAAAATTTTGGATGGGGAATTAAGTCTCAATGAGAATTTAGATGAGGTGCGAGAAATGGGATTTTCAACGGAAAAAGAGAGGAAAGATCAAATTGATATTTTAGGGAATAAAAGGTTAGAGGAAACTACACTGCTGGCCACTGTAAATGCAACACCCTGAAGGAAACATGCAAATAACATGAAAATTACAACATGCATTAGCGGAGGTGAGATATGCAAATGATTAGAATTTCAGCGCAGACGCACATCACGCGCGCCTGTGGCGCCACTTCAAAGCGCTATTTAAGGCTTCGAGATTTTGACGATTTCAAGTTCGGCAATTGTGTTTTTCTTGTGGTTTTTTCAAAAAAACGATCAATTATGCCTCGTCGAAAACAGCGATCATCTTTTGATCAAGTATCCGAGTTCGACAGAGGAAGGATAGTGGCCTACCGAGATTGTGGATTATCTTTCAGGGAAATCGGTAGTCGTGTTGGACGAAACCAAACAACTGTAATGCGGATATGTGATCGTTGGATACAGGAGGGTACGACGGACCGGCGTGTTCGATCGCATCCACCTCAGCGCACCACTTCACGTGATGACAGGCAAATTGTGCGCATGGCAGTGACGGATCGCTCAGTCACATCACGAACCATAGCACAGCACATGCAGTCTGTAACGCATCATCCAGTGTCTGCGCGTACCATTCGACGCCGTTTACAGCAGAGTGGTCTGTCCGCAAGACGTCCATTGCTTTGTCTACCCTTGACGCAGAACCACAGACGTCTCCGCCGCCAATGGTGCGATGACAGAAGGATGTGGACGGCAGAATGGATTGAAATGCAACACCCTGAAGGGGTTCCCTCTGAAGGGACACCTCTGAAGGTCTTTACTGACGAGTCACGCTTCTGTCTGCAACACCACGATGGTCGCATTCGAGTCTGGAGACACCGTGAAGAGAGGATGCTGAACAGCTGCGTTATGCACCGCCACACTGGTCCTGCACCGGTATTATGGTATGGGGCGGTATTGGATATCACTCTCGCACACCTCTAGTACGCATTGCCGGTACTTTAAACAGCCAGCGCTACATCTCCGAGGTGTTGGAGCCAGTTGTCCTTCCTTACCTTCAGGGCTTGCCCACAGCCATATTTCAACAGGATAATGCTCGACCACACGTGGCACGCATTGTCCAACGGTTCTCCGTCAATCGCCAGATTGAATTGCTTCCCTGGCCGCCTCGCTCTGCGGATCTTTCGCCGATAGAAATCATGTGGTCCATGGTTGCTCTACAATTGACCCAGATCCCATCCCCAGCTGCCACAGCAGATCAACTTTGGCAACGTGTGGAAGCAGCTTGGTCCGCTGTACCCCAAGAACTCATCCAAAGTCTCTTTGAATCAATGCCGAGGCGTGTGGCAGCGGTGATCTCCAACAATGGCGGCTACTCTGGCTACTGATTTTGGCAGGAACCACACTTCACAGAAGTCTATAAATTTAATCATTTGATACTTGGTCAACATGTTATCTACAAAATAAATTTTGTTGTGATATCTCTTGTCTTTCTTGGTGTTGCAATTTGGGTGGCCAGCAGTGTAACAACGCAGAAAAGGGTAAATCTGAACCGACACTAGGTCATAACTTCACAAAGGAGTCAATGAGAGATTGGGAAATAATAAAACCAAAAACCCATTCGTATTTATTTAGGGTCCCTTTAAAATAGCAGATAGGATCAAAAAAATTGAAGTAATTCCCAAAGAATTCCGGGAAACTCAAGTAATGGTGTATTTTGTAAATGTTTTAGAAATGATTTAAGTAGCTCTCAAAGAATTCAGGGAAAATTTAATTAAATGTGTATTTTGTTAATTGTATTGATAACTAATATTTTTGAATCCTAAGAAAAATGGATTAAATTTGTAAATATTATAGTATTAAGAATTAAGGTGTATAAGACACGTGATTTTGTTTTCTCGGTTGTATTTTGTTGTGTGAATACTTTGGTTCGTGAGTAATTTAAAGTGAAGAACTAAGTTATAGCTTCGGTTTGTGTTGTTATTTAAAGTGAAGGGTTAAATAATAACCTTATCTTGATGATTTTATGTGAGAAAGTATTAGAAATAATTTAAAGTGATTCCCAAAGAATCAGGGGAAAATTCATCAAATATGTAGTGTAACTAGTTGAGATTAATGCTAAGTAATCCCTAAAGATTTGGGGAAAATTCATAAAAATGGGTATGGGTAACTGATTAAGTTTAAGTCAAGTAATTCCTAAAGAATTTTTTAAAAAAAGTATCAAGAGTGTAATTATCTTAAAAATTCTTGCATTGAAGATAAGTGATTTGTGGACGAATAATTTATTTGTGTTTTGTTTAAAGTGAAGGACTAGGGTAATAACTTTGTCCTAGTGTCAGTTAAAGTAAAGAAATAAGAAAGAAGTATAATATAATTTTGTGTTAAGGATAATTTTGTAAAAGTAATTTTTGTTACAAGTAAATGAATTTTGCTATCTCATACTCAGATGAAAACATGGGATCATTAACTTGTAAAAATGTGTATTATTGTTGTGGCTACAAAGCGCCCCTCGTCACAAGTTTAAAGTACAGTTATTATTCGAGTGGGGTGCTTTGCTATTCTCTGATCAACAGGGACTGTTATTCAAGCGTGAAAACGTCTCAAAAAGACTTTTTTCACTCCAAAAGGGAGGGGCGTAATGTCAGACCCACGTCCGACATTCTTAATTGGGACTGAATTAAGGTGAGTGATAGGACCATCAATAAACCCCAAAAGAACGCAAACAGGTGACGAAGTGGAATACACCTATGGAAATGACCAACAATAGGTGAGGTGGACACATCATTTAGAATGATTAGTGAAAACCGTTAGCGGCGTGCTACCAAGGGGAGAGCCATCGGCAATGAAATTCACGATAGGTGGTCTTCGTAGCACGGAACCGGAAGGTCGGGTGTTCAAAGGTAAAAAGACGGAGATTGTTCGAGAAAGAGAGAAGAAAGGGATAAATAGAGGTGACAGCGAAGAAAAGGGGAGATTAGATTTGGACTTTTGAAAAGACGCCACTCGTGAGCAGAGAGACGGGGTCTCCTTCGGACTTTGATAACGAACCCCTCTCTCATGAATGTTCTTCGGAACAACTTTTGTAACTTATTATTAGCCAAGATTTTGATGTTTTAATAAACTAGATAGTAATAAGAGTCATTTCTCCAGTTATGAATAACTCTACGAGACACTGATTTAACGGATCACGACGATCCAGGTTTACAATCTCTGTATTTAAAAAAGGACATTTCAATGATATAGTACACGTTTTCAAACATTTTTTTTCAATTTACTTTCTTTCAAAAGCAATTGACATTAATAATTTAATGCCCTTTATATTATTAAATAATTATTTTAAATGTATTAATAATTTTATTTGTATATGCGAAGTGGTTGACGTCCTACAATGCCGGTAAATTTCTATAATCTTCAATAAAATTTAAATTTCTTCAGAAGACCGACTTCCAGAATAGAAAAGAGCATGGAATGAGGCACGAAAATAAAGTTGGGTTGGATACGCTATCGAATTTAACACGGGAGACGTATGCCTCACATTCCCTTTCCCGTGCGTCATGTTGAAAGGGAAAGCGCACGCCTTCCAATCAGTCTAAAATCCTCTTACGGCTTTCATGGTAACTTAGGTGAAATCAGTGTATAGTCATGTCTTGAAGTTTCGGTCCGCATATTATTTTCATTTCTAATTCCTATTGTTGTATATACAGAGGCTGTTCACACATTTTTTAGACGATGAATACTGTATTCACAAAACTAAATTACATAAAATTCTTGCGTTTTAAATGTTCTATTTGACATCCCTTATTCTGAACTATCTTTCGACACCGCAATTTCCAGGATAATAATGCCTTTTGAAGTGTCAGAAGAGGTATTCTATCCCATTTCTCCTGAACAGATTTCCAGAGTCCTGTAAGGATTTTGGAGCGACGTTTGGATAATGCAGATTTTAAAAGTCCGAAAGCACAAAAATCCATAGGTGATACATCGGGAGATTTAGTAGGGATATCAGTGAAGGGTATGGCCTTGATACCAGTTTTTTGTTCCATTTCTTTTAGGAAATTTACAGTGGATTTTGATGTGTGACTGCTAGCTTTGTCCTGATGGAGTCTCACAGATTGATGGCACTGTGGGTAAAGCGATGGTATTTCATTCAGAAAAATTGGCGATAAAATATGTTCCTGATAGTATTTGGAGTTAATCTTGACATTTTTTCCCACTCTCTTTATTTTTAACTTGCCATTATAAGAAAAACCAGCAACAATCATGAATCCCTTAGAAAAACTTTCTTTCGATTCTTTGAACCATGTACTTAAATTTTTTTCTCCCCTTTTATGATAATAAATGGCTCTTTTTTCGTTGCAATCATTTAAATATACCCATGATTCATCTATTGTGACAATTGATTTCCATTTTTCTTTGGATAAGTGTTTCTCATGTAGAATTCAGCAGCGTGTCCTGCGTTCAGCGATATGATTTGGAAGAAGACGATGCACATTGCGTTTTTTCGCTTTCTTAAGATTTAAATCAACGTTTATCATTTTGTTTACAGTGGACACCGAGCATTTTAATGATTTTGCAACTGTCCTTTGACTAGGGGGATTTTCTTTTAACATTAAACAACGTACCTCTGCAATTGTCGAAGATGTCCGTTTTTTCCTTGGATACTTTTTGGAATTTTTGTCCCACTTGAGGCTCCAATTTGACGTTTTTTTCCTTCTTGTTGACGATATTACCTATCGACACTTTAGATATCACAAAACCATGACTCTCACATCGTTTTTGGATAACGGAGTATGCATATTTCTCTTCGGAAAGAGCATAAATGTAGCCTCCGAACCACTGCTTTGTTAAAAATGCCATTTTGAATAAAAACAAAACTTTCAAGCCGCAGATGATAATTTTGAGTTTTAAAAACATAGTACAATTGCAATTATTTCTTTTGCAGCAAACAATTTTTTATTACCGCTTACCAAAATCGTCTAAAAAATGTGCGAACAGCCTCTGTATATGGTGTTTTTTTTTCTAAGAAAATAGGTGGGTATACGGTGTTGTCTCAAATAAAGGTGATTATTTTTACCATGTTTTTATTAACTTGCTTTCTTGTTTGTTTGTTTGTCCCTTACAAATCTTTGAATCGATTTTTAACTAACTTCCCGACTAGCTAGACATTTGAAACTTTTAGAATAGCTCAGAACACGATGACAATGCATTATTTTAATACTTTTAGCTATCTTTAAGCAGAATTGAATCCATTTTCAGTTAATTTTGTTTTGTAGACTGGTGTAGCCATCTATCGGCTGGACGGGAACGAAAAGTGAAACGCAAGTTAATTTCGAATTAAATTCATTTTCTTTCAAGTGGATGGGATAATTCATCAAAAAAAAAAATTTAAAAAGTATTTATTAATACATCGAATTGTCAAGTTTATATGATTCAACAGAAAATTTAAAAACATGGTATATAAAAAGTTCTTTTTAATCTTGTAATTATTAGTACCGTGTCTTCACATGTCACGTCACAGGGGAACAAAACACTCGAAATTTAAAAAAAATATTTATATTAAAAATTGATTCGTAAGTTTATTAAAATTTCCGTTAACCCAAAATAATACTTAAAAATAAAAAGTGGAGATACGCCGTATCCTCGCGAACCCCCAGAAAAAAGCCCTATATATATATATATAATATGTCGGGAATTAATTGGGGAAATGAATAATTAAGTTAACATTTAAAGGGGACTTCGGGATAGATTATTTTTGTGGCGCTAAAAGCCACTAGTTGCATATTCCAAGACGCGTTGTGGGTGAAAAAAAGTTTTTCCCCGTTTTGAAGGATGACCTCGGTTAACGGAAGTGGATTGAAGTTCCATCGGGGAATTTATTTTTAGATAATGTACTAGGTTTGGCGGGAAACAAGCTTCTAGAACTTTCCAGAATGGGTTCTGCGCATGTGCCATGGAGGGTAGACGCGCTAGTTTGATCTAAAATTACGCAGAGAGCGGGATAAAATCGGTGCTGATGAACGTGCGTTCGCCGGGTCCCTGAATTTGAAAATGGCGAGCGCTGAAACGTGCCGAATTGGAGCCTTGGTTAGCATGAAATGGAAATAAATCAACTTATTCGAATTATGGACTGATTATTTAACCTATGTGTCTTCCACTCGCCAACGACATTAATGGACATGATGACTGCAGTTAAGATGTTATAGCAGGCAAATCCAACGCCTGACATATATATATATATATATATATATATATATATATATATATATATATATATATATATATATATATATATATATATATATATATATATATATATACTTAGCTACAAAAGAATGTCTTACTGCTCACTGGATTGACAGAATGGAAAACTAGAAATCAAACAGAAATTTTTATTGCCAATTAAAACAAAAATCATAAGGTCACTTGTCCATGACTGTTATATTTATTGATTTCAGTCTCCCAGCCTTCGAAATGGGGTGCCGGCAGGATCTCCAGGGCCGGCAGATTCTCCAGGGCTGGCAGGCGCAGGCGGAAAACGTTCACCCCGGTCCAGTTTGTTGGCAACCTAAAAAGAAACAACGCTCACTCTTAAATGGCAACACATTCATATATACAGTAGTGGCCAAAATTGGGGACACTTTTTTAAATTTGAATACGAGGGTTGTAAATAAAGTAATGGCAACATACTTTTTTCAATGTAAGTACAAACAAAATTACACTACATTCCTTCGGTATAATCACCCGCAGAGTCATGTACCTTTTGCCAGATGTCAGGAAGCCGTAGGATACCGTTGGCAAGATGTTGTGTGTTGATGTCAGCGACCGAGCGCCCTAATGCTCGGATCGCACGTCAGGAAAATCTGATGTCTGGACGAGGTTCTTTCAAATTAGGAAAGAGGTCGTGTCAGGGGAGTACGGAGGGTGTTCCGACAACTCCCGGGTGCAGAGGGTGCTGTAGCCATTTGCAACTTCGATTTTAATCCCCGACCGCTGATCACTTTTTGTAAACATGATTTAGAGCGGTTGAGACGACACTGTCCACTTCAACGTCCCGCAGCAACTACCCTTTCTACTGGGTCTACGGTTTTATGTACTCTACACGTCGACTACAGCTCCACCTCACTCCTCCGATATCCTGTTTGAGCATGCCCGATGTTCTACGACTTTCTGGGCGACGTTGCCACTACTTTATTTACAACTCTCGAATTTTTCAACTTTGATTGCTTATAAAAACTGTTACACTTCACGCAGTGCAATGATTTATACATCAAACGAAAGGAAATTTGATGCCGATTTCGACGCGATAAACAGAGGCCAAATGTTTGCATTACAATGGAAGGTATACTACTTTCAATCAGACAAAGAAGCACAGATGCGAGAGATTCAAGATGGGGTTTGTAGCAATAGTTACTACCAGCCGATCGGAATAATCGTTCTGAGGACCAATGATTAGATGCCGTTTATGAGAAAGTGCAAGCTCGTGTTCGAAGTCGAGAAAAGTCACTTTGGCTGTTTCATTTTGCAGAATAAAGTTGGTTACTAACGTACAATTACAGTTCGATGTTTGTGTTTATTGTTTTGTGCTATTGACGGTGTAAAAAATAAAACAATGCCGTCCAGGAAAAATGGTGATTGGTCACGCAGGAAGAGATCCAGGATTGTTGTGAAAATGGTCTTTCGTATGCAGCAATTGCAAGAGAAGTTGGTGGAAATGGCATGGTGACAATGGGGGTAACCGAATGGACTGGCATGCCCAGACCTGAACCCTATCGAGAACCTCTGGTACGAGTTGGATCACCCAATTAAGGGGTGCAACAACCGTCCAAAATCGGCAAAGGAACTTACAAGTCTTCTCCAAGGCGCACAGTGATTCACCTAATACAAGCTAGGTGGACAAAAGTCAATTCAAAGAATCGATTAATTGATGATCCCATGACAATAACAACACCCCATTGGTCACAATTTGTGGTAATAATTATGTCAAACATTCCAGAGCGATAAGTCATAAGTGGTTAAAGTGAAGTGATAAGGTAATTCAATTCATGCAAACAATTTAGTTGCAATTTTGCTGTGCTTTCAATTACATCTAACAAGATTTGAAGGGAAGAATATTACTATTGCTGTGATGGATTTTACTTTAGAACGTAAGTACTTTCTTATTTCATTTAAAATTTGATTCAAATGAGAGATAATATGTGCTATAATAGGTTTTGAAAAAACTACGAAAAAATTGTAATTTTTGTTTCGTTTTTAATTTTTTATCGTATACAGTTTTTTGTATCCACATGTATCCAGGCTAATATTTTAATATTGTATAGCGACAATCCTAATCTGTACAATGATATAAAATTGAGTACCACATCTTTCCCCATTTTTATTTTAATTTATTTTTTTCAGATCGTGTATGCTGTCTTTCAAAAATGGAGTTTTTTGAAGAATGGCGGAAACATAAGATAGAAGAACGAAATTCTCGTCTAATAGACTTTATTATGCGAAAATTTAGTGTTACGGATGTGACTCCTGATTCCCAGAGGGATTTACAGTTAAAAATTTCAAGTTTTTCGTCAAAATTCTCTGAAAAGTGGGCTGCAGCCAATATGATGATGGACCGTTTTTTAAATAAAAATAAAAGTTGGTTAGTGGGTGCAGATATAGAATTTAACATAAGTATGCATGAACCCTGTGCTTCCTTATCATCTGGAGGAAGTCGGCCTAAAGGTCGGCCCAAAAAGAACTTTGAAGATTCGTCTTTCAAAACCAAAAACGTAGGGTTGAAGAGTTAGTGCGATCGCGATGTGCCAGGGAGTTGACCACAGCTGCTGAAGTACCAAATCGTTTGTCGGATGGCAGAAACGTAGCTACTTTGATTAGAAAAAGTTCGGAATCTTCAGAAAAAAGGAAATCTGGTGATGTTATTTGTGGTGGCAGACAGTTGAACAGTGACGAGGCATTAGCTTATTACGTAAACTCTAAATGCCCCAGTCAGTCTTATAAACAGACGCGAAAGTGGTCATTGAAAGCGGGCCATCAAGTGTTCCCATCTAATCATAGTCTATGCAAGTCCAAAAAGTTGTGTTACCCTTCAGATGAACGAATACATATTTGCTGAATATACTTTCGATAAGGTCCGATCCTGTAATCAACTCACTCAAAGAAGTTCCTAGAAAGAGAACCGAGAAATTTCCGGTGGAAGTTCTGAATTTAACTGACCTGCCTTCTATACCATCACATCAGGTAGCAAATGATGTTCATCCGTGTGGCGATGAAGGTTACTTAGTACCTGATTCGTCTGATTGTGAGATAGATAATGAATCATATGATAATTATTAGTCTTCAGTATTATTTGCTAATTAAATTTTCTGTTGTTTATTTCTATAATCTAAATTATAAGTAGTATGAGTAAATTTTATTGTATAATTTATGTTGCGTTAATTTACGTACATAATTTTCTAACAATAGCGATTTTTTTAAGTACATTTTTTATTCCGTACTTAAGGGGGTCCAGGACACAAAATTCTTCAAATTTTCGGAAAAAAATGTTATTGCATTAAAAAATTTTCTGTTCTTTTCCGCTTAAATCATGTTTCTATCTTAATTAGAACAGAAGATATTATTTTTTTGTTTTGAAGCATTCTAATAGCAGCCAATCTTTGTTGAAACCTTTAAATGCGTTTTGCTGCATGATGGGGTTTTCCCCCATTTCTCGTCTTTAAATTGTTATAAGTCAGGAACCGTTAAAGATAAATGGTTCAAACTTGGAACATGTCTTTTTCAATTATTTTACTTTAATTTTGATTCAGAAAATTTGAAAAAATACTTTTTAAAATATGATTTTTTAAAAATCAGCTACATAATTTTTTTTAAATATTTTTAATTTTTTAAAAATTAATATTTTAAATTATGCTGAATCAAGATTAAAACTTATATATTTCTGTTTAATTAAATGAAAAAAATTTGAAATTCGACAAATAATATTTCGAGTTATAATGATTTTAAATTAACCCCCTTTTTTTTTAAATTTAAAATTTTTTAAAAACTTTATGAGAAATTTTATGATTTGATTTTGTTTACAAATTATATAGTTAACCATGACAAAAAATTCAAAATTTTAACTCAATAAATAATTTTTTTTTAAATGTGCCCTGGACCCCCTTAAGTTTTTTATTACAAATTTTCCCCAAGCTTCTAAATTATCAAAAAATGCGTAATTATTTAATAAAACAACAAAACCAGAGCAATCAAATCGTAGAATAAAATGTTTTGTATTAGGCGAATCACTGTGAGGCGTGTGGAAGAAAATACCACTTGTGCAAAGAATGCCATAGCTGCCAACCTCCCAAGAAAAAAATAAGGAACACAGCGTGCGACAATCGAAAAACAAAAACAAGAGCAACAAGATGTATAATATTTTCTGACACAAGAATAGAACTGTAAAAGTTCGCTTTCAGACAATTCTTTGACAAATTCTGATGTTTCGGATCCTATAACTAAACCTTTATCATCCTTCTGATTTTTAAATACATCAAATTTCACATTAAATACACATTTAGAGCTAGTTATGACAGATATTTTCCCAAATCTCGCCAACAATTCAAAAAAATTCGATAACTCTCTTCTCATCTTGTGAATTTTCGGCTCTTCACTTTTAAACATCACATTATATGTTTCATAAATGACAATCACGTTTTTCACAAAAAATGCTAAAGCATGATCAAGATCTGAGATTAATGCAAGAGAAATTCTTTCTTCCCGCTGCAATATGCCTTTATTATTGATAGATGATGGTGACTCTGCAAGTGATTTTACTTTTTTTTTGCTGATTTTTGAGAAGCACACGAGGTTGGTTTAAACGGTTTTACAGAGTTGGGAGAAGCACTTGACATTAATTTAAATTTTTTTTTACTGGTATTGGTGAAGCAAATCAGGTTGATTTTACTTTTTTTATTAGTTTAGGTGAAGCACATGATGTTGACTTTCTTTCTAATATTGTAGAAGCTGCTTGCCGTCCAGGAAGTTTTTGTATAGTGTAAGCTGCTAGGAGGGATCTCGAAAACACGATGTAGGGGGAAAAAAGCGATGGTGCTGCGGAAGTAAAAATACGGGACATTTTTGCTTGAAAACGTATTTTCGTAACAAAGCTTAAAAAGCGGAACGAATATGTTTTTTACGGAACACTTGGCACGCATGCAACATGTAACTACATCTCTCATAAAAGGTTCAGATTATTTGAAATTTGAATGTCTTTCAACTTTGAATGCTTATAAAAATTGTTACACTTTACGCAGTGGTGCAATGATTCACATATCAAACGGAAGAAAATTTTACTGCTGATTTCAACACACTAATCGGAGGTCCAACATTTGCTTTGCAAGGGAAGGTATGCCACTTTCGGTCGTACAAAGAAGCACAGATGCGTGAGATTCCAGATGCGGATTGTAGTAGCAACTACTACCAGACAATCGGAATCGTCGTTCCGAGGACCAATTATCAGCTGTCGTTTATGAGCCTGCGCAAGGTCATGGTCGACAGGTCAGAATGGCTGTTTCTCTTTGTAGAACAAAGTTGGTTACTGAACCGCAATTACGGTCGGATATTTATGTGTATTGTTTACTGCTACTGACGTTGTAAACAGTAAATAAAACAATGTCGTCCAGGAAAAATGGTGACTGGTCACGCAGGAAGAGATCCGAGATTGTCGTGTCAGTGAAAATGGTCTTTCGTATGCAGCAATGAGGAATTTGCACATGTGGGGAAAATGCTCATTTCTATTTTTTATTAACAGATTGGTTATCAAATTGTTCGAAAACATCAATTAAAACGTATATATAGATCTAAATAATAAGAATTTTAAATTTAAAATAAGCGAAAAGTGTTGAAAAATCATGTGACCTCAAAACGCTACGTGATTGGTTCTGACGTCACTATGCACCATGCTTCAATGTTTACATTTGTCTAGCGCGAGATTCTACGTTTCCTCCTCTTAAACTAACATTTTAAAATCATATTTTTTTTCTAATTTGGTTTAATTTTTCTAATTTTAGTTTGTGGCTATTGTTTATTCCCCCTTTTTTTTAAATTATATTCTATCGTCGTCTTTATTCTTAGTTTTATTTCTGTTTTGTTTACCATGGCGTTATTACCCGGTTTTGCAAAAGGGCAATCTGACAACCTGCCTAAAATGGATTCATTTGCAGTGTTTTCCTTTTTGGGAAATAATCCAAGTTTTATGGGAGCAGAAATACGAGGATTTAAAGTTCAGAGGGATGTATATATTTGTTTGCATTTATTATTCTAGTTATGTAATGTAGATTGTAGAACGCTGACGTGCGTTGTACTTTACACAAACTTTAAAGTTACACATTGTTTATGCGTATTATTAAATTAATATCGTACTCTAAAAGTTTAATAAACAGCTTCTATTATTATTCATTCATAGTACATGTTTAATTTTGTAGAATTAATTAGCTCTGCAACATTACAAGTAGTGTCTGTTATAGGATATTTAGTATTTTTAATTGTGTATTAGAAAGTTGACAGAAATTAAAAACACTACCAAATTTACGAATGCGTTCAGTGTTCTGCATTCATATCATAGAAATATGTGTATTTTAAATGGTAAAGGAATTATAATAAATCTGAACTATGCATGATAATTAAACTTTTGACTAATCACATACTAAGTGGTGCAAAGAAACAAATGTTTACTACTCATAATAATTTTAAACAATCCTCTAACTCCATAATTTTGTGTTTTAAATTAATGCTTTAGTACTTAGAAAGTTACTTTTACTTAGATTTGGACGATAAGGCTATGGAAATAATGCTGTAGGATATGTTCAGGTAAAAAGGGATGGAGACATCTGTACAGTCAATGCAAGGGTGACACCAGAACATAATGTCACAAAAAAGACTTACAGTGTGGAACTCAAGTTGAATGAAAAGGAAGAAAATGTCCTTTCCGTCCAATGCAATGATTGTGCAGCATCTCTGGATGAGTTCCTTTATGTATTATATTTAATTTTATCTAAAAGTTTTAATGATAGTGTGTTTGGGGTAGATACAATAGACCATCCATGGTTAGCTTTCCCCGCTTTAAGTAATTTATAAATAATTAGAAATACTTCAGCAGTTATAAAAAAATCTTTTTAATACAATACTTTATACATTTTATGTAAAAAACTAGCACCCAAAACTAGTGTAAAAAGATTAATTAAAAATAAACTTACAAAATAATTAATATATTTTATGCTTTTGTCACATTTTGCACACAAATTGTATTTATTTTAAAATTTCATCACCACCCCCAACCCAGCATCTGGTGAATTCCATTGTAACGGACGAAACATTCACACACAAAATAAATAATAAAAAGATTATGAGATGCATATTAATGCTTCAAAATAGGAGAGTATTATTTTTTCCTGATAAAACCAATTCCTGATAAAAACTAAAGATAAACTTGACAGGTTTCAAAATTTATTTCTGGTGTATTTAAGCTGAAAAAAAAAATCTTTAATGTAACGGATGCTACATAAAATGGAACATCATTTATACTATAGCATCATAAGATAAAAAAAATCTGTGAATCTATTATGTCAATTTGTTCAAAAATTTAAAAAATAACATCACAAGACATGCCTGTAATTTATCAGAACCTTGACATAAAAAATCAGTCATTTTTTTTCTGTAATAAAAAATATAAAAACTATTTGTAACAGATGTTACATATAATACATGATGCTGCAACTGTACCCTTAACTAGGCTATTTATATTCAAAACAGTCACAAACATGCATTTATTTTACTTTTATAGTTTTTACATTAATATTAAATTTACTCCAATTAAATTCAGTGGCATAATTTACGTAAGTAATAAGGTATAAAAATGATAATTTTACTTGCTAAAAAAACTTACAAATAGATATTTTCCCATTACATCCCCTACAAAACAAACTTAATGTAAGGAAAAAGCAATAGTACGTTATAGTTCTAGAGGTCATAAGCTTTCCAATGATATATAACACTTAATAATTTGTTTAAAATGATTTTCTTTCGTAATGGTTTCATGTTAGGTGGAATTCACCATCTGGAGAATATAACTCATAACAAAACTCGTGTTTACAAATATATTTAAATATTTATTTAAGTGGAAAATGTCAAAACTTGTATTTTAAATTCATATTTGCTGCAATGATTTGGCAAATCATCTGTATCACATTAAAACTCACAATTATAGCTAAATTAAAAAATTATTGAATGAGGATTTTTTTTTTCGTTGCGTTTTATTGCAACTGTCCATGATTTCCTTTTGACATTATCTGTTGGAACACTAAAAAAAAGCTTTCCTGGTGTATTTACCGTTGTGCTTGTGCAGCAAGGTACTATACAATATTTAAAATTTTCTGTAACACACTTTGACATCTTAAAAATAAAGAAAAAAACACTAGATATCAAACTCAAACTACGCAACACAATCCAAACACCGAAGTAAACAAATTCGCCTTAGTGCATTGTGACGTCACATGTATCCGCGTAGGAAAAGTAGCGTTTTTGAGACGAAGTAAATAGTGCGCGTTTAAAAACAAATTATGTAAACTTTTAGAGTTCTAAAACTAAAAAAAAAAGATGCTTTCGATCATATTTTTCTATTTTCTATATCATAAATGTAAAATAAAAAAACGTGCAAATTCCTCATTGCGAGAGAAGTTGGTGGGAATGTGACAACATCAGGAGTAGTACGAAAGTTTTGTTTACACTATCGGGAAACACAATCTATCTGAAACAAAGAACGAAAAGTGCAAGACAGCTGTTGATGATAGGAAAATACAATGAATTTGCCTCAGTCGGGACAGATGGATGTCATCTGCGGCCATTAGCAGTGAACCGAGTGAAACTGGTGTTTTTGACAGTGCAGAGAAGACTAACGGGGGTTGGCAAAAAAGGTAGGGTTCCTCGAAAAAAGCCATTACTGAATAAGAAGCAGCAGCAGAAACGAATTCAGTGGACACATTGCATGGACAGGATGTCAGTGGAAACAAGTGATATGGAGTGACGAAACAAAGATATCGATATTTGGGAGAAAATATGTAAAACGTCGCACCGGGGAAGAGGTACATCAAGATGGCATTCAAGCGATAACAAACAATCCTACGAGTGTTATGATCTGGACATGTGTGTCAGGAGATGCTGTAGGCCGCCTTCTTGCCATAGATGGCACACTGAACAGCAGAAAGTACATTGAAACCATCCTACGACCAAAACTTCTACCTTCTAACTGGAATCTTTTCCAAAGAATGCCCCATTTTTTTTTACCAGCAGGATTCTGCTCCCAGCCACATTGCATGGATACGCCAACAGTGGTTCACGGAGTGCTGGGATGGCCAGGAAACAGCCCAGACCTGAACCCCATAGAACAGTTGTGGTTCCGTTTGAAAAACTAGTAAATCTTAGGCGTCAATTCAGCGAAAGAGAAGTGACTCATGGAAGCACATAATAATGTAGAAAGAGCTCCAAACATTGGTTGGCGCAATACCACGTCGCTGTCTTGAAAAATAAAGGATGCCCAACAAAATACTGACATCGTAAGTACACAGGGATTTTCACCCTAAGTGTTATTTTTGACGCATAACTTCCCTTGTAATGCAAATATTTCACCTTTGTTTATCGTGTTGAATTCAGCATTCAATTCCCTTTCATTTGATGTATAACTCATTGCACTGTATGAAGTGTAACAGTTTTTATAGGCATTGAAAGTTGAAAACCATTCAAACTTCAAAAAGTGTCCACAATTTTGGCCACCGCTGTGTGTGTATGTATAAAAAGTAATATATATACACATACATTTATATAAAAAATATATACACTGAAGAGCCCGAAAAACTTGCACAACTGCCTAATATCATGTATAGACCCCCACAAGCACGCAGAAGTGCCGCAATAGGATGTCTGAAGGTATCACAAATCCATAGGTGTGCGAGGAGGAGATCTCTTCATCCCAGATATGCCCAATAATGTTTAGGTGGGCAATGGAAGTGTCTAAAGTCAGAAGAGTCATCCTGCAGCCACTCGGTAGCAATTCTCTACGTGGTGGTGTCGCATTGTCCGAGTCCGTCGGAATGCACTATAGACATGAATGGGTGAAGATGATCGGACAGGATGCTCATGTACCCGTCACCCGTCAAAGTCATCTCTAGACGTATCAGGGGGCCCATATCACGCCCCATAAATCACAGCTTGAACAGTCCCCTGCGGTCCATGGACTCTTGAGGTGGTCTCTATACCCGTGCACGTCCATCCGGTCGATACAATTGGAAACGAGACTCGTCAGACCAGGCAACGTGTTTCCAGTCATCAACGGTCCAATGGGAGTGTTGGCGGGCAAAGCTTTGTGTTGTGCAGTCAACAACGATACACGAGTGGGCCTTCGACTCCGAAAGCCCTTAACAACGACGGCCAGTTGAACAGTTCAAACGCCGACATTTGTTGATGCCCCAGCATTGTAATTCGCAGCAGTTTGAGGAAGTGTTGCACACCTATCTCGTTTAAGGCTTCTCGTCAGTCGTCGACGGTCCAGTTCATGCAGGGTCTTTTTTCCGCCGTACCGCTGTCGGAGATTCGATGTTTTACCGGATACCCGATATTCACGGTACACTCGTGAAATGGCCGTGCGCGAAAATCCAAATTGCATCGCTACCTCGGAGATGCTACGTCCCACCTCTCGTGCGCCGACTGTAACACCACGTTCAAGGTCACATAAATCGTGATAACCTGTCGTTGCAGCAGCAGGAACCGATCTAACAGCTTTGCCGGACACCTGTTGTCTTATGTTGTATTACCATTTTTTTTTGGCTGTGTGTATATATATATATATATATATATATATATATATATATATATATATATATATATATATATATATATATAATATATATATATATATATATATATATATATATATATAATATATATATATATATATATATATATATATATATATAATATATATATATATATACATACACACACACACACACACACACACACACACATATATATATATATATATTGTGACGTTGTCTCCATTACTACACGAAAATTGTAATTATATAAGTATGTGATGTCCGTTCCTACCCCTCAACATGAACATGTCATCTATCGGCGAAATGTTAAACTGAGCGGTCTCATAAACTCTAGGATAAGAGGCCATAAATTTCGTGTAATATGCGGTTCTGGCGTTATAAAAGGCATAAATCCCAGAGTGGTTCGAGGGCTCTCCAGAATTTTGACACTATAGCGACATGTGGAATCCCATAAACTTTGGACACTTACGAGCACTTAAAACGTCGGAGAAAGCTTTTGAATTCGCCGACCGTATAAAAGAAGACCCCCAAATACTCCACGAAGAGAGATCTGTTTTGAGGGCCAGAGAGGACGCAGCTCTCCTGGTCTTTCGGCCTGATAGGCCGAGTTGTCGGTTAACCCGAAGCCGTCCTGACATATCTAGCTGTAAATTCTAACTCGCTGTACATACTTGCTTTTTGTAGTTGTAGTGTTTAAGGTAGCGTAGTAAAGTAATTGAAGCGAAATGCTTGGCCTATTATTGACTACGTTACAATATATATATATATATATATATATATATATATATATATATATATATATATATATATATATGTGTGTGTAAGGCTATTAAATATGGGGAAATAAAATAAATTAACCTAATATTAGTTATCATAGATAATTTGACAAGGTTCGTAAGACTTTATCCAATGAAGGATGCTTCAGCTAAGAATGTCCTTAAGGCATTAAAAGATTTCGTAAACAATTTTGGGCGAATCATCAGAGATCGGGTAAGCTGCTTCACGTCGCACCTTATTTGAAGAAAACGAAATTAGGCGCTCTTTAAATTCTACCAAGCTAACGGCGTGGTAGAACGCGTCTACAGAAAAATTTTGCCAGCAATTAATTACTACATGCATGACAGATACACAGCATGAAGATTGGGATCTACGAATGAAAGAAGTTGAAAAAAAGCCTCAACAATGTTGTGAACCACACAACTGATAAAACACCCTTCGAAATGTTACATGGCTATGTACCTCGTTTTAACGACGAAATAGTTAGAAGATTTGCAGATGAAGGTGGCGAACAGTGGCAACATCCAGAAAATTTTCAAAATGAAGTAATCAATAAAACTGAAGATAAGCAAAAAAAAGATGAAGAAAAGTTACTGCCGTAAACGCAGTGGTACAGTAACAAATGAAAGAGGTGAAATTGTGGTTGCAAGAAGATCCGCTAAATCAACGGGAGAGAACCAACGAAGACTCGGCCGAAATAACGCGGTCCGTTGGTAATCACCGAGGTGTGGATTCTCGTCACTTAATCGTCGGTCCAGTTCTTTCGAGGTCTTTTTCCGACCGCACCGATTCGGAGATTTGATGTTTTACCGGATACCTGATATTCGCGTGGAATGCCCGTGCGCGAAAATCCAAATTGCATCGCTACCCTGAGATGCTATGTCACACCTCTCGTGCGCCGACTATAACACCACGTTCAAAGTCACGTAAAACGTGATAACCTTCCATTGTAGCAGCAGGAACCGATCTATCAGATTCGCCAGAACGTATTGTCTTACATAGGCGCTGCCGACAACATCGCGTTATGCTGGTTTGTTGCATATATACGTTATTTGCATACGCACGCATGTATATGTTTTTGGACTCTTCAGTGTATATAAATACACAGTAAAGCTTGTTATACTGGCTACCCCTATTCAACAGCCCCCCCCCCTTTTTCCGGAACCGTGACTTGCCGCCTTAGAGAAGTTTCACTGAATCTATCTCTCTCTATATATATACAGTCGAACCTCCATATATCGAACTTCCCTATATCGAAATTTTCTATATATCGAACTCTTAGCAAATCTCCATGTTCATTACATAGAAAAACTGTTTCTATATATCGAAAAAATCTCTATATATCGAAATTTTTTTCACGACATAATGGGAGATTTTATTCCACTTTAGAATAAAATCTCCCAATTTTTGGCGTTTGAAACAATACTTCGTGGGCCCTTGATAAAGTTTTTAATGGACTGAATAAATGCGAGCATTTCTTTGATGAACTTTCCGCAAAACTGGCTGTTCAGCAAGATATTCGTAGTTTTTTTTTTTAAGAATGTAACTGAGATCACTGTAACCACTGTCTGGATTATTGTTTTTTTAAAAAGGTATACAGTACTCAATAAATCTTTCACATTAATTCATTTTTTAGTTAACTTTTATTTAATGTGATTCGCATATAAATTGGAAATGGAGATTCGTATACGAAAATTAGCTTTAATTTTAATGTTTTAGGAGAATTATGATAAAACTAAGATCAATTCTGTATATCGAAATTTCTATATATCGAATTTTTTTCTGGCATTTTGCTACTTCGATATATGGAGGTTCGACTGTATATACCGGGTGATTCAAATTAAAGTATCCTGTTTGGGACGCCCTGGCGAGAAAAGCAGTGGACGTAACGTCTTCATATTTGGAGGGTATACATATCAGGCCATGGGGAATTGATTGGTGGGAAAAAACAATTAGTTCCAACAAAGACCGCTAGGTGCAAATGAGGCGCTGCGATCGGTTGAAGGTAAGGAAAATGAAACATGACTGTACGAAGGAAAGAATACGAGGTGTCGGTAATTAACTTTATTAGTACAGTTCGTTACACATGCAAGAACTAAACTACGCTGACTAAGTTTTATGTTTGCGAGCGTGTGCAGCGTACGTTCCTGTTTCCTGTGTAGCAGCAGCACAACTAAACTTCCAGCTCTTTTCGCCGTGCTGTAGTTAAGTGAGAATTTGAATATTCGACTGTGCGCGCAGTACCGGAGAACAAAATTTGCATACGAGCTGGGCGAAAGACCAGTCATACTAGATAAAAAAAGAGGACTCACAGGTTCGGAACATTCTTCGACTGCCACGATGGTTCTTTCGTTGCCGGAGCGTGTTTTGCTGCTAAAGTTATTTTACCAAAACGGCGATAACGGCGCCAAAGCGCTTCGCTTGTACCGAGGTCAGAAAGCTTTGCGCACGGGTCCAGTAACACCATGTGCTCTGCGGCGAATGGTGAAATGTTTCGTGGAAACAGGTAGCTTTGCCGTTCAAGCAGGCCGAGGGCGAAGGAAACAGATACCGCAAGTTATGGATGATGTGGCAACCGCTGTCGTTGAGCAGGCAAATTCGAACACAACAGGAACATGCAATGCTTGCGCCGTATCAAGACAACTCGGATTGTCACAAACTACGGTATGGAGGTGCATGCGGAAAATACTCAAAGCCTATCCGTATAAGCTCCATCGCTTACAAGAGTCGAAACATGGCGATTACGATCTGCGTGAAACATTCGCTTTAACGTTCTTGGTATGTATGGAGGCGGAGCAGAATTGGCCGTGGAACAGTCTATGGACCGATGAGGCTCACTTTTACATGTGCGGAACAGTGAACGCACATAACTGCCGTATCTGGTCCACTGAGAATCCTCAATCGGTCCACCAAATGCCCCTGCATTCACCGTATGTGACTGCATGGATTGGCTTCACTGCGACCTTTCTGATTGGGCCATTTTTCTTCGAGAAAAACACCCCGCAGGGGCCAAAAACCTGTTCCGTGACTGCAGCACGTTATCGGGCTATGCTGCAAAGTGTGGTCATTCCAGAACTCCAACAGCCTGGATGTCTCGCTACAACGATATTTCAACAAGATGGTGCCCCTCCTCACATTGGACGTGAGGTTCAACAATTGCTCAGAAGTCATTTTACGGAGGATCGCATTATCAGCCGTGCATTTCCTATCACATGACCTCCACGTTCACCCGACTTAACCCCGTGCGATTTTTAGCTTTGGGGTTACCTCAAAGATAAAGTTTGTCGGGGAAACATAGGAAATCTGGCGGATTTGAAGAACAACATCCTCCTGCACGTGCGTAACATCGGTCCCGACCAGTTACACGCCGCTGTGGATCATGCTATAACACGGTGTCACGCGTTGACCTTGAAGCACGGTGGACACATTGAAAACCACCTGTGAAATCTTTGTGTACTGTTGTTACTACGCGCATGCCTTTCGTTTGCGCCTTCACTAACATTTCTGTAGGATCGACAGTTCTTGTGTAACGAACTGTACTAATAAAGTTAATTACCGACACCTCGTATTCTTTCTTTCCTTCGTACAGTCATGTTTCATTTTCCTTACCTTCAACCGATCGCAGCGCCTCATTTGCACCTAGCGGTCTTTGTTGGAACTAATTGTTTTTTTCCCACCAATCAATTCCCCATGGCCTAATATGTATACCCTCCAAATATGAAGACGTTACGTCCACTGCTTTTCTCGCCAGGGCGTCCCAAACAGGGATACTTTAATTTGAATCACCCGGTATATATATATATATATATATATATATAGTTAATCGAGGATACACGCCATGGACGGAGCAAAAGGATGCCGCAAGGATGCGACTCATCTGGCCAATGAGAAAGAGGCGCGAGGAACATTTGAAATCCGAATTCTTGTGCATCGCTTCCGGTGCAGTTCCGAGATAATCTTCGTAGTGCGTGCATCCACTTAACCAGCCGGGATATGTTCGGCCGTTGTAACTTCAAGGCACTAAGCCTTTGTAAATATTTCTGTATATAGATTAATTAAATGTTAGTATACTTTAAGTATTATTATTTCGTAATTGTTCTTCGAACGGCGAACTGTCCCATATATATATATATATATATATATATATATATATATATATATATATATATATATATATATATATATATATATATATATATTTGTATGTCTATAAATATGTATACATATATTATATATATATATGCACACACACACACACTGGTGTTCAAAATGAAGAGAATTTGGATACACAGTTATGTAAGAGAAAAAAAATATACCATACAACAGTCATAGTACGCATTCATGATGGTCATCTAGGCTCATCAAGACCGCACATAAAATGACTCTAATATGGGGTATGGGCCCCTCTCACAGCACTCTGCAGTTTTCAGCTGCAGGATGGTTCTCGGAGGCGGAGGTATCCCAAGAGCATCCCAGACATGTTCAACAGGTTTGTGGTCTGGATCATTCACAGATGTTGGAGGAAACTGTATCGGGTCCCATGTTCTCTCTAGATGAACGTATGTCAAGAAGAAACGCGACTCACCCGTGAGGAGTACGTTACCCCATTGAAATCGGGCCCAAGGCTGCAGAGGGTCCCTAACAGGTGAGATCTTACAGCCCTACGTTCCACTCTTCAGGAGCACACTAGGCCCTCGCTTTACTTTTATGGACGACAACGCTCGTCCACACAGGGCACACCTGGTCAACGATTATCTTGAAAGCGAGGATATTTGCACGATGTATTGGCCAGCCAGATCTTAATTATATCGAACATGTCCGAGACGCTTTTGGGAGGGCCATTGCTGCTCGCCACTCCCCTCCGAGAACCGTTGTTGCTGCCAGAGTGGGCTACAAGGACCCATCAAACTGCCTCATTTCCAGTGTAGATGTGAAAGCTGTGGGAAAGGTTCCTGCCTTGATGAGCGTATACGACGATCATCAGTGTGTACCATAACTGTTGTATGGTGTCATTTTTTCTCTCATATAACTGTGTATCCATGCCAAATTGCATTAAAATCTGTCGATTAGTTTTCCAGAAAATCGACAAAATGTGCAAATTCTCTTAATTTTGAACACCAGGCCCCTTTCCCGAGAAGAGACCACCGACTTTCATTTTCCGGAGAAGCCACACCTAATTAGCAAGACCCTGGGTTGTGTAAATTAGCTTTCATGTATCTAGCCGAGACCCACTAAAGGACGCAAAGGAGGAAAAGACCCCTGCCCCGCATCTGTCTATCGAGATGAAGGCTACAAAGAGGGAGACTGGCTGACGTTGACCCCCGGGTAGCCCGGAGAAACACCGAAACTGACTGGCGCTCGGACAGGAAGGGACACACCGAGACCCCGTGTGAAGTGTTGACCGCTCGATTGACCGACGTTTTTAACGACGCCTGCAGGCAAAACTTCCCGATCGTCGCTTCTAAACTGTGGATTTCTATACAATTACAGACAGATAGACAAACATTTATATACAGTACAAATCGTTTATAAGAACATCCAGGGGACTTTCAAAACTGGTTCTTATAATCGATAGTTTTTATATCCGATAGATAACTTACAACTGCTGGAAATACCAAATTAATTGTCACATAATTTCTATTTACACCTGAAACACGACGTTCAAAAAATGGTTGAAAGGTTCAAGTCCAATCAAGGAAAAACACACCGCTCATTTTCATATAAGTATGTATTTTTCAACTTTTTCAAATACATAGTTCTAAAAACGTTAAAAAGAAAAGTGAATAAAATTATGTAGCTATTATGAATGTACATACATAATGCAATATTTTGTTTTTACATGTTTATTCATTTTCCGAAAAATAGTCAGTAATATTTGTTTTGTTTTTTATATTTTTTTTAAATTTTTTTATTTATTTTAAATAAAAATAATTTTCAGTTATCGCGACAAGTTCTTTAACAGCTTTTATTTATCGCATCCTTCACAAAATCGTCATTGCAAGCTAAAAATTTATTTAAAGTATTGATTGCTGAAAACATTTCTTTTAAACTCGGACAAGGAAACTCGTTCAAAAGATCTTCTGAACTGGCACTGTCGTCAATATCATCATCTCTGCCAGAAATCTCTGCATTTACGCCTGCAACAATATCTTCATCCTTTACATTCCCATGAGTTGCAAGAGCCAAATCTATGTCTTCCTATTCCTGAAGTGAATCTTGTTCAATTGGCAAATCTCGAACCCAGTCTTGAAGCGTTTCATCTCTAGCGTCTTGAGTTTAAAAATTGGGAGGATTTTGAACCCTAAGAAAACCAGCAGGCAGGAAATAGTTCGATTTTTTTTTTAAATTGAAGATTTCATGGTCTTCATAACCTTCTCTTAACGTAGTCCAAACGGTTTTAAGCCTGTTATCAGAAACTCCTGGTGGCATGGCGGCCAGTTGATGGCCGAATGGCTAGGGCGCTGGCATTCGGTTCAGATCCTGTGGGTTCGAGTCCCACTGTTGGCATGGCTGTTTGTAGCCGTTCGGAATCGGCTTTAAACTGTAGGTCCCGGTCTAATTAGCCCTCGTGTAGCAAAAAATTGACCATAGCGTTCCAAACCAAGCCAAACCTGGTGGCACGGCCTTCGATTCTCCAGAACACAATGGAATGCCTCTCCCGAAATCTCTGGATCCACGAAGTGGAACAAACGAAATAATGTTTTTAAAGAGCTTCGCAAATTCATTTGCTTTCACTTGCAAAATCGGTCCGAATAGGGAAATGTTGGCACTCCTTTGAATCTTAAACCAATGCAAAAGGGCTTGTTCTATGTCAGCATGTGGACTTTTTCGAAGTTTCTTAATTTTAGTCCGTTTTTTTAGATAAAAATTGGATAAAATGGTTGAAGAACAACGTGCTGCTACTTCCCAATTAACATGTTCTTAAAAGCGATTTATTTTTCCAGAAGCGATATGTTCTTATTAACGATGTTATTATAACCGGATTTTATATCATACAGGATTTTATATCAATTTTATACCGGATCCATCATTACACATGAGAATTTGTCCGGGAACTAATAATTCCGTTCTTTTAAGCGATATGTTTTTATAACCGATGTTCTTATAAACAGTTTTTACTGTATATATATATATATATATATATATATATATATATATATATATATATATATATATATATATATATATATATATTATTTATATATATATATATATATATATATATATATATATATATATATATATATATATATATATATATTATTTATATATATATATATATATATATATATATATATATATATATATATATATATATATATATATATATATACAGTGGACGCTCGTTAATTCGAACTCAAAGGTTCTCAAAAAAAAGTTCGAATTATCCGTAGTTCGAATTATCCGATGTTAAGAGAAAATATATAACTTTAAAAGTGTATCACTGAGAAAGAAAAATCTCCTGGTACGTATAACCCCAGAAAATATATTATACTATACTATCTAAAATTAAACATATTAAACAGCAATACAGACTTATCTTAATCATAAAATGAAGCAGAAGATATGCAGTAGAAAGTAAACTTTAATTAAAAAATATGAACTACACTTTTGGAAAAAACTGTAAAATGGATGTTTGGTTTTGTTTATGATGCCTACATTGTTCAGCCAGCTTCTCTAGCAAATTTTGATATTTCCCCATGAATCTAAAATTGACTCCTTGTTTTTCAAATAAGTTGACAAGGTATTTTTTTTTTTAATTTCATAGTCAGCTGCTAACTTTGTTTTACATTCGCCATTCTCTACTTTCTTTAAAATTTCTATCTTTGTCTCCAAAGTTAGGGTTTTTTACTTTCTACGTGTAGACATCCTAAATGTTTACACTTTCACACCACACACTGAGGAAGAAAAACTTGCCAGGGGATGGCCGAATGGCTAGGGCGCTGGCATTCGGTTCAGACCCTGTGGGTTCGAGTCCCACTGTAGGCATGGATGCTTGTAGCCGTTCGGAATCGGCTTTAAACTGTAGGTCTCGGTCTAATTAGCCCTCGTGTAGCAAAAAGTTGACCGTAGCGCTCCAAACCAAACCAGGAAGAAAAACTAGATCACATTAACTTGTCTGCAGTGCAGGCATAACTGACGCAGCTCCCTAGAATCTGTAGTAAAGACTGGTTTCTCTGAAATTATAAGAAAATCGATACAAATAACGGAAAATCGCTTTGTTCGTTAAGCACTGATGTCCCTAACGTTTAGCGGAAATGCAATAGTCTAGGAATGCAGGCATGTTCCTCTTTACACAGAATAGAAATACAGATGATTTTGACAAAATAATAAATACAGCGCGTATTTTGTCCGTTAAACGAGGAAAAAGAAATCTTTTGTCGAATTTTTAGTTCGAATTAACCGAAGTGATAAAAATTTAGTTCGAATTAATGAGATATCTTTAACATTAAACCCAATACAAGTTTTTGGGGGCCTTTGAATTAGTTCGAATTAACCGAAAGTTCGAATTAACCGAGTTCGAATTAACGAGCGTCCACTATATATATATATATATATATATATATATATATATATATTATATATAACCTGAAAACCTGCACTTCGCTACGGAGTACATTCAAATTAAATACAACGGTCAATGTATGCAATTAATGCCAAAAATATGTATATATATATATATATATATTTATAATAAATACGACGATCAATGTATACAATTGATGTAATATATATATATATATATATATATATATATATATATATATATATATATATATATATATATATATATATATATAATTTATAAAAAAATCGTAAGGGATATTTTTAAAGACCAAATAATGTAGAAGAAAATATTCAAATTAAATCTAATAGGACATACTAAAGAATATAGTACAGTTAATAGAGTACAGTTTGAGGAACATATCTTTTACTGTATTTTAAATTTTTTTTTGGATAATGTCCGATCGTCTGTCGCATTAGCAAGGGAAAAAATAATTTTTGTCTATTTCATTGTTATGCACGCGACGATAAATTTATTTATTGTACCAGAAAAAGAAATCACGTGATCGGCATTTAACACATTGAATTCTAAAAATGAATCTTTAATAATTCACCAAAAAATCAGAAAAGGGAGGTAAAGATTCGAAAACGATTTCATTTTAAGGGAATTTTTAGGATCTTTCTCGTGATATAAATTTCATAACCCTCCAATTATTATTTCAAATGCAAACTTAAAAAAAGTTACTAAAACAGCTTAAAAATTTAATTTAAAAAAATCTTTCTTAGTGCACCCCTACACTATAAGAAGAATCGCCATGCCAAATTTCAGCCCTTTAGGTCCAGCGGTTTGGTCTGTGCGTTGTATGTCAGTCAGTTACGTAACCGTTTTATATATATATATATATATATATATATATATATATATACACAGTATATAAGAACATCCAGGGGACTTCATAAGTTTTCATAAGCGATAGATAACTTAAAACTGCCGGAAATCCCAAATTCACTGTCACATAATTTCTATTTATTGTGGGAAACCAGCAGCCGGGTGCCGATCGGTGCGGGTTCATCTCTCGGATGGCTTCTATGCAAGTCTCTCGTGTGTTTTTATTGGCAATGAAAATGAAAATTTTAAATCCGTTTCCTACTTACGACGGGCTCGGTGAATTGCCTCCTGTTGTGCTTCCGGTCATCGGCGATCTGCTGTTTGATCTAACACAGAAAAAGTGAAATGTAACACACACACAGTATATGTATATCGACATAGATAACACACTGAAGTGAGGAAATTCTTACGGTTTGAGCGAGCTGCTGACGGTAGATCTTGTCCTTCTTGAATTCTGCCAGTTCTTTGTCCCGCTCCACGGCCGCTTTGGCTCTCAGCGATTCCTCGTGTTGCTAACAATACAAAAATTGATACATGTATACATATACATACACATATAATATATATTATATATATACAGTCGAACCTCCATATATCGAACTTCCCTATATCGAAATATTCTATATATCGAACTCTTAGCAAATCTCCAGGTTCATTACATAGAAAAACTGTTTCTATATATCGAAAAAATCTCTATATATCGAAATTTTTTTCACGACATATTGGGAGATTTTATTCCACTTTAAAATAAAATAATTTTTGAAGATATTCGTATTTTTTTTTTTTTTTTTTAAGAATGTAACTATGATCACTGTAACCACTAACTGGATTATTGTTTTTTTTTAAGGTATATAGCACTCAATAAATCTTTCAGATTAATTTATTTTTTAATTATTAAATTTCATTTAATGTGATTCACATATAAATTGGAAATGGAGTTTCGTATACGAAAATTAGCTTTAATTTTAATGTTTTATGAGAATTATGATAAAAATTCTATATATCGAATTTTTTTCCGGCATTTTGCTACTTCGATATATG
This sequence comes from Dolomedes plantarius, assembly GCA_907164885.2. Classification (NCBI taxonomy): domain Eukaryota; kingdom Metazoa; phylum Arthropoda; class Arachnida; order Araneae; family Dolomedidae; genus Dolomedes; species Dolomedes plantarius. The sequence goes on from OU015493.1 coordinate 3,844,744, forward strand.
GAGGTTCGACTGTATATATATATATATATATATAGAGAGAGAGAGAGAGAGCGGGCGGGGGGGGGAAGGAGAAGGTGGGATTATGGACTCTGCATTTATTATGGACCCCCCTTAATATCTGCCCTATGCGCAGGTGCAGCCGCTAATTACAGCTGTGATCTAGAGCCCCTAGGTGGCTGCAATGGATAACCAAGGTCATTGTCCCCAGTTCACTCCCGAATGACGTCTTGTGATCAATTGTTTGTTTTTCGAGTTTTCAAACTTTTTTTCAGGAAAGTAAAAGTGAATATTTTACATATCTACTACTATGTTTTGTACAAACTGATTCCTGTGCCTTATTCTATATGAGATGAAGTTTCTTTTGAGCTAGTTCGAAATGAAATTCTATGTATTTCATAATGTGAAAAACGAGTTTCTTTCCGATATGGCGTTGTTTGAATTATGGACCCGGGTCCATATTACCAACAACCGGTTTGGATGATGTAATAATAATATTTCCGGGAGAAAATGCGATTCCACAGAAGATTTCATTGTGATACCTTTAATTTTCATGTTTTGTAATCCTTTTGGATTATTCTGGAAGCTATGAATGCAAGTTGAGA